>JASANE010011698.1:0-45043 GCA_030248225.1 Trileptium ribeirensis
TGTATGTATATATTATACTTCCTATTATTATGTAATTTTCTCAATAAAGAAAAAAAATACATGTTTGGTGAGGGTGCCCAGCCGAAAACACTACTACGCCCTTACGGGTGTGTTAAAATATCGAAAACACTATTGTGCCCCTAGGGGTGTGTTAAAAATCCGAAAACACTATTATACCCCTACGGGTGTGTTAAAATATCGAAAACACTACTACGCCCTTACGGGTGTGTTAAAATATCGAAAACACTATTATGACCCTACGGGTGTGTTAAAATGCCGAAAACAGTATTATACCCTTACGGGTGTGTTAAAATGCCGAAAACACTATCATGTCCTTACGGGTGTGTTATATTATCCGAAAACACTACTACACCCTTACGGGTGTGTTTAGAGTCGAAAATAATATACCGCCCTGAGGGTTTGCTCCTTGGCCATAGCGTAAAAGGGATTACTGTAGCTGGCCTGATGGCTCCGCTGCGGAGCGTGATCCTGCTGTCCCTCTTATACTACTTGCATGTCTGTATTTATATATACAATAAACATACGTATGCATGTATGGTAAACATATATACATATAAATAAGAGTAATGCCCATGACTCACCACCACCGGTCCCCACCGGTGGGGGGGGGCAAAAGCAGCTTTTTTCATCTACTGCGTAGTATTTAAACTAGAGCTCCGACTCAACCCAACAGCGTACTTGTCGTAAAATAGCATTATTGAGCACGACAATTGATTATTGACGTAAAATCGGTTTCGACAAACTGGTGAATGTGTGTTTATAGAAATTATGTATAAAAATATTTTTCGGATCAGCCAAGGGGGGGCGGCCCCCCGGGCCCCCCCTTGGGTGCGCCTATGTCAAATACGAATTACTGTTTGTTTATTACTGTTCATTTTAATATACTGACGTAATAGTGCTATATATATTTCATTATTATGCTTTACTTGTGATTAATAGGCATATTATATTTAACATTTAAGAACTGTTTGAACTCAATACTTTTAGTGACCAATGGTCCATGTATGACTTACACGGCTTTTGCATTTATGAATTAATTGAATTTCACTGCACTAATTAATATATATAATATATATACATATATATAGTTGCATTATTACTTTCAGTAATAGCAATAAAGCAACGTAAGGTTAACTATATTAAACAAGCCACGTGGAAAAATGATCGTGAATTTCTTCTGTTTCTCGCTTAGCTGTTGCGAAACTTTTAACTCCGCTTAGGAAAATACGGTATTCATACTAGATGCTTCGCTGGGATCATTGGGCTTGCGATACTTGTGGAACTCTTGGAGAACTTGTCGGACTCTAGATCCACAGCACGTCGGGATCCTGTACAGAAGCGAAGTAAGAGGGAAAAGGTGCCACCCCTCCCACTCTTCGTAAAAAATAAGATTTCCCATTATGGCGAACACAGTTTCTCCTTGGGTTCCCACTTTGATTTGCCACTACTTTCGAGTAGCGTGTTGCGCCCCTCGTACTGTAATAACAATGCTTAGTTTAAACAGATGGTAATTCGCCAAATTATATTATTAAAATTTCGACATTTATGTTGAATTTTAACACAAACACTGCATATCCATGACACCGCGTTAAAATATTAACTTCCGCTAATCGACTTTTCAACAAAAGCAGTATACAGCAGATATTCTCTATTTTCATTCCAGCCACAACAAGCAAACGCAGTGTCGATTCGACCTTGACATAACTTTTAAGAATCCATAATACTACTTTCAATGCAGGCATACATCTATTCCAATTGCTTACGCTTTGGTCATGTACTTATAAGAACCAATAGCATATGAAATGATGGCGATTTGATATCGAAGCGATAACTACTCATAACGAGTGCTTCGACGCTCATTGAATGAAATTTATTGCTTTACCAATGTTACACGATGATTTGTTATTTGACCATCATGTGTTTAGCATCAGCGAATGGAATAAAATTAGTTCTATCGCGTTACGCTATGTTTAGATTATGCATCTTAATGGAAAGCTGTATATATTTAAAATATTGAATTTTAGAGGCTTTGGTGTCCCTAATTTGCTTACTTATACTTTCTAAAGCTTTATTATCGACTTAAACTATGGGCTGATATGAGTTTCTTGGTGTTACACTACTATTTGACAGGTCAAACAAAATCTATGCGCATTGTTGTCGTTGCGAAAAATTATTTTTGCTAGCTAAGTAATGTCATGTTAAATAAAACAAGTTTCGGTAACATAATAGCTCTTGTGAAAGGTAAATTTTAAAGCTACAAATAACCGATTAACAAGAGAGTATTATAAGCTTTCATCTATAGTCGACAAGCTTTCTCCTGAGTGGTTTCGTATACGTAACTACAGCACTTCTGTCAAACACTTAAATCTCAGCAAATGATGAATTAATATTTGAAGTGGCATAGGGTTTTTAACCCACCGATGATAATTTTAACTGTACTATCCTCTTGGGTTTGCCTCGTTGTTAAAAATAAAGTATTACAGATTTCAGAAAAAACTTTGTTAGCCTCATGACGTGCATGAAATGTCGCATACTATTTTTGTGCGAATATCTGGTTCCACCTTAACTTGTTCCATTGTGTTTGGGAAATCTAATGTAAAATTCTATATATGGAAAAATAAGCAAAATATTTGCCAACATATAAGTGAAATTTAAAATATAAGATTTATACAGCGAGACGTGGCGATCTCCGTTTTCCCAAATGTTAGGGCAGGGTGGTAACTGGAGTAGAAAAAATAAATAGTTTTAAGGAATTTAGCTTTTCATTGTAATAAATCTAGTATATTCACTATTCGAATGCTAAACCCAATGGCCGTGTTGATATTGTTACAGTATTGGCTGAAGGAGAATTCGGAGCACGCCATGTATTTCGATTCATAAGCAATTTAAACAAGTATTGAACCAATGGTCGCTAAAATATTCAGTTAAACAGCACCATATGAATTTTCTGTCATAAAGGTATATTCTATTTTTCACCCGACACTTTTGTACAACGAAGTCGCAAAATAATAAAAAGTGCGGAAAACGGTGTATCGGAGACGAGACTGAAATATCAAAAGTTTAGAAAACGAAATTTCGGACAAAATTTAATACTCAACAGAGATTTATTTTAGACGGGACGGGACGTTATTAATCCTTGTTCAATGTGAAACGGAAGGCTTGTGCCAAACTGGTGGGTATCAAGCGACAAATATGACGTTGGTCATGGTAAAAGCCTCGTATTATTTACAAGAGACTAAGATGCATACCTGGTGCTTGCGTGTCCTAATGCCATCAAGCGTTAATTAGAGATTCATAGTTTAACATTTCGAAATATGTGGTTTCTAAGTAATAGATTTGATGTTTATACCTAATAATCAGCAATCGACAAAGTTGTAATGGATTGTAGTATTACTTGCGTTTGACATTAGCTCAATTAACATTTGTCGCGTTTAATTGAAATCTTTTCTTTTATATTTGTCGTTAATTTATTTAAATAATCGAGATTGTCTTACAGGCGGTCGTTCGCTTGATTATATATTAGACCAACGCAGTACCGATCGTGACTTGTCATTAGAGGAATAACCTTGATTTAAATGCGACTGCATTAATTACAACAAACGAAATCATGTTTGATGTTGTTTAGTAAGAATTAGTTCGTATTCTGCGAACAGGTTCTTCTTTGCTTGGAAACATCAACTAAGTATCACGTGCCACGTGATTTCTATTGTACAAATTGGCGATTTAATACAAAGGGCAAAATATTTTCCACGTCCTCCTTTTAAATGTCTTCCACTTTACTAGCTTGTTTTGATATACAGTATTTACCACTTATGCTGCTAGAATCAATTCAGCAATCAGTTTTAATCCATTAACTACATGTATAGTGTCTTACGTTGTGATTCCACCGTTCTTGTTTAGTAGGAATTAGTTCGTATTCTGCGAACAGGCTATTCTTTGCTTGGAAACATCAACTAAGTATCACGTGCCACGTGATTTCTATTGTACAAATTGGTGATTTAATACAAAGGGCAAAATATTTTCCACGTCCTCCTTTTAAATGTCTTCCACTTTACTAGCTTGTTTTGATATACAGTATTTACCACTTATGCTGCTAGAATCAATTCAGCAATCAGTTTTAATCCATTAACTACATGTATAGTGTCTTACGTTGTGATTCCACCGTTCTTGTTTAGTAGGAATTAGTTCGTATTCTGCGAACAGGCTATTCTTTGCTTGGAAACATCAACTAAGTATCACGTCCCACGTGATTTCTATTGTACAAATTGGTGATTTAATACAAAGGGCAAAATATTTTCCGCGTCCTCCTTTTAAATGTCTTCCACTTTACTAGCTTGTTTTGATATTCAGTATTTACCACTTATGCTGCTAGAATCAATTCAGCAATCAGTTTTAATCCATTAACTACATGTATAGTGTCTTACATTGTGATTCCACCGTTTTTAACAAACTCGACACACTTCCTTTTGGAAGAGTTGGAGTTAATTCTGCTATGCAAAAAGAAGGTTCATAATTTGCCTGAAAGTGTTTAAACATTAGTGAAAGATGCTACAATACATAGAGTAAATAGAATATGAACGAGAATTTTGCAATGTATTATATATTAACAAAATGTATTAATAACAACAATCCAAGAGGCCGAATGTATGGAATGCTTCATTTTCAAATTGGTGACTACAATATGTTTTAAATGTAAACCAAATACGGTTGTTTACAAGATACAATGTCTAAAAGTAACACATTTTGTTTAGCCATAACAGCCGCTAGGGCATAAATAATTAAGTTCACTCAGAAAACATATAATTCACACTATTATAGCACATCAATATTTGTGTGTATCAGTAAAGTGCCACACAATTTTTCGACCCAACGCCTGCTAATTGATATGTGTTTCCGACAGCTAGTATAAACCGGCCTTTGAAAAAAAGTCGCCGAAAGAGGCTAAAGAAAGACCTTAGCTTCAATCAATGAATTTGGTTTGTAAACACGTTGACCTCAATGCGTAAAATTTTTGTGTCGTCAATAAAAAATATTTGAAAACAAACAGTTTGGCGCGGGCTCCGATCCCACAACAGTAACATTCGCGCTGCGATGGTTTAACCAACTGACCACAGCGACGACATTTTCTGCGAATTAGATTATATATAAGATCAGTTATTTTACTTCTAAATAAAAGTCACGTGATACTGATTGGAAAAAATTTAGCATCTAGTAAACGTTTGCATGCATTGTTATAGTTACAGATATTACTTGGTTCTAAAATCCCGATACTACCTATAACCGAGGCGGAATGATAGAATGAGGTTTATTCCGTAATAAATTGCAACTCTCCTTACGTTAGAAACAGTTCAACAAACAAACATTGAAACAACTAATATAACAGTTTATGTAACGGTTGTATTGAATTCCCAAATACCGTGGGTAGTAGGGCCTTGCATAATTTATTTAAGATCACATAACCACAGTGCAAATAGTTCACGACGTAGCTTTTTATCGTTACAGCTCAGTAACGGGTGGAATAATCGGTTTCACAAAGCTCAAAATATCTCTTTTGATGTGTTGTATCGTTTTCGGTTTAGATAATAAACCTGATTCTCGTCTGATTTCTACAGTTAAATTATTTTTTGCATTTTAGGTTATGTAAGCTCTATACTGTCATTTGCAACAACGCTTTGTGTGGAACGGATTAACCAATTTCACGGAAGTGGCTTTTAGTACAATGCTATTTAGGTTCTGAGTGTAAGTTATCATACATTTGACTGCATGCGCTTCCATTCATGAATAAAAGCTGTTGAATCAGCATTGAAAATTAAAATCTGTTAGCACTTCAATTCAGGATTTTCGGTATCGCTCATACGAAATTGCGGGTAATGTGAAATCACTAATTTGTGATATCATGAGACGCCTGAGGACACTGTCTAGTGTTTTATTAATGTTTTCCTAGTGCAGTTTTATGGCAAATTTGGTTCAAAATTTCAGCGAATTTCGGTTCACTTCCGGTGACATATGTATCGTTTATCCAAGGACTGTTATTAAATTTGTGTTCATGTTAACTTGAAGCAATCTGATATTTGTAGTGCTTTTCGCCAAAATACGCCAATAAATTAGTACACATAACTGAAACCATGCGTTTAAACTGTAACAATTAAAGCTCCCCACAACGCGTGTGAGTAATAATACGCAGCCAAACCCACGCTAAGAAGCGAACTGGGAGATTGCACTACGTTGTTTTGTATTTTGAGCAACGACATGAGACTACTACTGTACTAGGACCAGTTCTGGCCCTAAGGGATCCCAGCTGCACCACTGTTTTCCTAGGCGTGGTGCCCGGACAACCCAGGCTTCCACGACTGCCCGGTGATCTATGCGATGACCTAAGGGAACCGCTTAGCTTAGTAGGCTGCCGGCGGGTTAACCAGGGTGTTCGGCCTGGCCCCTATATTGGCCCACGTGTCTAGTGGCATGAGGGTCCCCCGAGGGAGAGTCAACCCCTAAGCCTGCTCACAGGTAATAAGGCTGACTCGCCTTTCCCTCATTATCCACTTAATCCCCTAAGCGGGGTTCTCTGGTCCTGGCGGGGTTCCCCGTTGGTGTGTCCCTAGGCGCTTTGTCACGTTTCCAATCTCAGGGCGTTGCACAACTGTCCTGAAACCTAGGCTATAAGCATGCGACACTCCTAAAAGTCTTGGTCGAGGTATGTTCCCTAAATTTTGATCACTTATGATAACGCAGGGGCACTGAGGCGGAGGCCCCAGTCCCTTGAGTGGCAAGATTTTAATTATCACTCATACGTGTCGGCCGGCAAGCTATGCGGAGCGTTGTTTTCGGTGAGGGTTTCGCGATGGTGGGCCTTCCTATTATTTCATGAAAACACGGACGTAGCGCGATGCGGAGAGGGGCTGGCGGGCTCGGACTTTGGCTTCGGTGGAGATGCAAGATTCCTAACTGCTACATAAAGCGACACACGATTCAATTGTTTTACTCTTGAATCTTTTTTCCTGCTCATTTTCAACACACTTCATAAAAGAAAAAGTATCGCCCAATCGGGGCATACGACAACTTATTTACAACATACAGTAGACGATAAAATTTTTATTTCGGGTGCCCTGCAAGACACCCTGACGTACATTTTGCAACCCCCTTTTTGAACACGATTCCAAAAACTTTTGATTGCGCCTTTTCGAACATGATACCCTAAGGAGTTTGATTGAAACAGCCTAAACTAAATGTTTCCGACGCTGATGAGTTTCCCGGGAATTTTCCGATGACGATCTCCAGTTAATTTACGGTTGGCTATCTATCAGCCCGCAGTGCTTTACTCCATTGAGCAGTTTGACTTCGAAACAAACCGGACCGAGGATCCAAAATCTTACACACTTTCAACAGCGACTTAAGTGGCTCGCGAACGGCATAACTAATCCGAAACTTGCTCCGAGAGGGCTCCGGGAGAGGGTGCCGACGTGGCTTCTCCCCGTAGTTGTACGGTTAGAAAAGCCCACATCCCACCAAAATTTTGATGCAACTTAGCTCACCGCCAACTCCAGTCCCTGTCTCGTTCTATGCCCAACGAGTGACTCTTGAAATTTTCATGTAGCGTTCCGGTCCGCAGTTGCCTGCGTCGCACTCTAACCAGAAGCAAAAGAAACAGCGAACGAATTGGGGATTCGACGCTGCAGTTCGATTTCAGACAATTGGGGACAACCGTGTCACCCGCGGACGCAAACGACTCCGTCCCAGTGTTACTCTATCACCACCTGTAAATTTGGCTGAACTTTTCGAAGAAACTTTTAACTAGATCTACTCGCAATACAAAAATTTTCTTCACCTAAGTAGTTCATGAGAAGCACCTGAAAACGACATCACTTGCCTTAACCTAGAAATTTTGCCTCGTACCAATTGCCCTAGAATAAAAATTTTCGATCACTCCTCGGACTCGTGAACAGAAAAATGTCCGAGGAGCGGGGAACCAGTCGAGATATATGCGTGCAAAATTTTAGCAAATTTTGAGCGGTTTTGTCAATTTCGTCGGGGCCCGATCTTTACGGGTGCGCAGAGAATCGTTCCGACTCTCCAGCATCCGCAAACGCGGCCCTTCGCGTGATCGAAAAGGAATCGAAAGAGCCAGGGAAGGCTCTCCACCGTAGGGGTACGGCGAGACACCAACCCTACTGCGTTCAGAAACCACATAAAAACAAAACAAAGTAAACTGGGAAAGCTCAAAATTGGCGACAACCGCCAAACCTACACTAAAATCTCTCGACTGGCTCCGATCGGGGAATCGGGCAGTCTCCTTTTATAGTAAATTCCCCCCCCCCCTTTTTGTTGTTATTATTGCCAAGCTAGCACTCCTTACACATAGCTCAATTTCAAATATCAGCAACAGACAACCGAAACATAAAACAAAAATAAGCTAATCGCCATACATATACGAGCAATGTAGAGCACTGTAACAAACCGAGCAGAGCGATGGGAGACAACAAAAGTGTCGCTGACAATAACAAGTTTTGTTGGGCAGTGGCCGAAACGTGCCAAATAGCACGTAAACAAGACAAAACCTCGCGCTGGTCGGCGCGGAGGTTTAAAAATTTGGAAAATATAAAAGCGCTTAAGGCGCTGGAAATGAACTAGGATTTATATTTATTTTTATTCATATTTCAGGAACGGCAAGGAGTAGGCGGCCGGGGGTGGGATCATATCCATGCCCTGGCTGGTCACCTGCTTAAGAGAACCCCAAATTTTAGGTAGCTCCCTTGGGAGGCCCGTTAGAGGTCCTTTTATGCACGCAAAATAGAAAAATTTGGGTCCCAATTGAGTTATGGGGGTCCCGTGAAGTTCCGTTGGGGCGGGCGGCCCAGGTTTTCGGTGAAATGGTTAGTATAGGGCCCTCATTTGAGGTATAGGGCTCGAAAAATCGGGAAGTTTTAGTTTTGGATATGGTGATTTAGGGCCCGAAAGTTTGAGAGTTTAAACGCAGGTTTGGGGGTCCATAAGTATTTACGGATTGGGAGTAAGTTGGCCCGAAGGAACAATTTGGAAGCCTTATAGGTTCCTAATGAAGATTTAATATCCCACCTTTGGTCCGGCTTACATAAAAACCCCAAAATTTCAAAATTCTTATAACCTTTAAGAATGAAAATTTTTAAGTCAATTTATCTCTTGTTCCATGTATTCACGATATCCCACATAATGCTAGATAGCTCGTTCTACTCCGCCGGCGTGTCAGGATAGGTTTCCAAACCCCCGACCATTATGAAAATCCCGATTGCATTTTGTCGCAGGGTTTTGCATGAGGCTCCGTCCCATCCTGACACCCGGACACACACTTAGTACACATCATATTATTTAGCAACAATTACATCTATGTTATTGCTCACGGATGCGCGCCGGAATCGACCCTGGGGCACCTATTCAACAAAATTGTTAAGTCGATTGGTGATAAAACGTGAGGCCTCCCCCCTTGTCCCCGGCAGATTCGACTGCGCATTCATACCATCCCCAAATACAAATCACTAGCATAGTTACACAGATTATCTGTACACAGTAATAATCCTGGGTTCGATGGGATACCTCGACAATAGAATTTTGGTTCAATTTTGGGTGCGAAATCACCCCGCGCACCTCGGGCTAGTGGAGCGTGATAACGCAATTATAGCACACAAGTATAGTATTTATTTTATTCAATACAATTATGAATAATGCATCAATGAACCCATGGGTCACGCTCCACCGGTATCCGATCGCCCTTTACCCACAAAATTTTGTGGCCCTTCTGGCCTAATTTTGGATGTTTGAGATTCAGCAAAAACTCGGGCTGTTACATCTCTTAAAATTTTTTGGATTTTATAGACTCCTTACTTATGGTAGTAAGTTAATTTGTTGAGGTTTGGAAAAGAAAGTGAAAATTTTGCGTGATTAATTCCATATGATGTACAGCCCTTAATTTCAATTAAGTAAAATTGATGTGAAATTCGAAAAATTGGCCCGTTTGGGCGTGAAATTTGTAAAATTCAGCCCGTTTGGGCTTAAAATTGCAGTAGGTTTCGAAAATTTTCCAAAAATTTCCCCAAAAATTTCAAAAAGATTTGTTGAAATTTGCTGAAACAAGGGTAGAAGGACGATCAATTTGCTTGGTCGTCACCAAAAACGCGTCCCTTCTCCCTTTATTTTCGGTAATTTTGGAAGTTTTCCCTTATGGCCTATAATATTTTGTGTATTTGTGTGATTTTGTATCTTTGAAAAGTGTTTCTGGAAAAATACTAAATTTTATTCGTGAGAGTAATATGTTACTCTTTGCCACATATAACATAATATTATATATATACAGTAGTATTTTATCACGATATTCCGCACGTACCTCCACATCGGGGTTGGGTTCGAAAATAGGCCCCATCGTTTATTTTCGGGTAACTCCCAGGAAATGGTCCGGCCGCCGGGGTGCCTATTCCCAGAAGTTCCCATTGTTTGAAATTTTAATATTTTTGTTGGATAATTCGTAATTGGGTTTTGCTCTGCTCGTTTAAATTTTGGTGGTAAATATTATTACGATCAGATTGTTTAGGGGCTGCCTATACCACTTGTGATACTTAGTTGGACTGCTTCGGTTTGTATTGGAGTTATACTTTATTCGCTCTAAATTAAGTAACTAATTTTCCTATCATTAAGTCATTCAGAAATGGTTTGTTCCATTTACAATACCCAGTTTGGTAACTTGTGTTTCTTATCCTAGTTTACTTGTTCTAAGCAGTCCTACTGGTTATTCGCTACCGATGATGCCTTATTTATGCGAGATACGGCTCGTCATTTCTCGCCCTATTTGTTCTAATCATCCTTATCCCCTACTTATGTTCTAAATACTCGCACGCTTACTCCTACTTCACTGATAGTCCACACTCTATGCCCCTTACTGCACTCGCCTACCGCGTTAAGCGTCCAAGTTCGGCATCGCGTACTAATTGGTTGACCCATTCTCGCAAGTTTCGCAAGCAGTACTTGGAAACCATTGGTTCCTCGAACTGTGGGCGCTCCTGCCATTCCATGTGCGGTTCGTCTCGTTCCCAAGAGTTAGCGGCGTTAAAAGCGACTGGCCAGTTCGGGAAGTAGACGTTGTGGAATGCGTCGTGCTGTTGCCGATGGTTGGCGACTATTCGTTTGAATTCGACCGTCCAAGACATTGCGCCTTGGTTGGTCGCGGCCCATCGGAGTATCGGCGGTGCGACAATCACGGGCGTGCGCGCTGGTACTCGCCGCGATAGTATCCCTAGGTGGCGCTTAATCTTCTTGAAGGCTGCATTTGGGTTGGTCGCATGGAGGTGCTCCAGTTGCGCCTTCTGGTAGAGGTATTGGTAGCCTTCAAGTAAGATGACGCATTTGGTTAGCGGCGTTAGCACAGCGCTGGCAAGTTGGATCATGCGTATTAGCGTTATTCCAGGCCATGCGCAGACTAGCCACTTATTGTCGCTGGCTATTTCCAGCAGCGGCAGCGGGAGCGCATCGCCCATAATGATGACGTGCGGCCAGCAAGCGTACCCAGAAGTAAGGTACTCACGCAGCTCCTCCAGAAGTCGACCCATGACGTTGTGGCAGTGTCTGGCTGGTTCGCCCTGTCGCAATTGCTGGATCGTGCGTCCGATGCCCCAGAATGTATCGGTGGTTACCTCCAGGAGCGGTCGAGTGCCTTTTAGATGTAGGATCCGCGCATAGCTAGGGATGGTGAATTTACGGAGCAGTATTGGCCGCATTATGTGTTCCAGCAACGGTTTGAGCCGGGCGCTCGTGATGTTATCGACCAGTTCGTCCTTCAGCGCCCGCGCTCTCGCCTTTATTTGCTGCGGCGTCCCAACCATGTCCATAAGTTCTTTGGCCGCCTCCATCAGGCCGAGCACGAGCAGCACCCTTACCTGGTAATGTTGTTCGACGGTTGGAGCCGTCGTGATGAAAGGGCGTCGCTGCCTCATGCATGTTGGACAGCTACGGCCACTCGGTGCCATGTGACAGGAACGGGACATAAGGCTGCGTTAAGTCAACGTGGTAAGTCGGGATGCTGGGCAGGCGGTACGTAGTTGCTTCGGGCGGAGCATATGGACCGATTGTTGATAATCGCCGGGCTGGGCCGCCTTCGGAGAGTCTAGTCCCACCGTCATTGCGATGCCGAACGCCATTGTCCACCTGACTGTCACTGCGTCGCCGAACGCTGTTGTCGTCCTTCTGGTCCTCACCGCGTTGCCGAACGCTGTTGTCCGTTTGGTCAGTACCGCGTTGCCGAACGCTGTTGTCCATCTGTAATAATATAATTTTATAAGTTGTCATCCTTGTCTATTGTGACAATCAATTTTCGCTACGCATGTATGTATAATTACGTGCGGTGGTGCACCCAGTTTCTAATTCTACTCTCGATTTCTTGCGCGTGTCCTAAAGTGGAGTTCTCTAGGTGCCAGGGAATCGCATTTGCTATTGCTTCAGGGTGTTCTGTAGCCCCGTATTTATCCTCTACTTTCTTATGCGGGAGGTACCCACGTGCGAATAGTTCCTTATTGAGACTTATTCTTCTTCGTCGCGCCTGCGTTGGTCGCCGAGGCGAAACAGTCCAGTACAGCGAACGTAGTGGCCCACCCAATTGACCAATTCCGGATGCTAGGCAGGCGCCACCACCGGTTCAGACCATCGTTGGCGGTCCTCACCCCGGCTGAACGGTCCGACCATATCCCAGGCTTCGAGTGCCATTAAGGGTGTCGACCACCTAGTCATGATGACGTTTCGGAGCGCTTGGTGGTCCTCGGTGAGGCGCAGTTTCCGTGTACGCAGCTCCGTAGCCCACGCCTCGCTGGTGTAATTGAGCGCGTTCCATTGTGGTGGCGGCGGAGCGACATAGACGGCCGCGTTTTCTCGGAGGCGCCGTTCGAGCACCTCCAGCTTTCGCTTGATGCGTTTGGTAAAGGCACTGGGCGAAAAGACGGTGTTGTCACCACGCCATAATTTGCCGTACCCGCCTAGGACGATGACACAGTCCGTCTGTGGCGTGACGAACGCGTTGGCCCATTGTATTAAGTCGGCCATTTCCATGCGGGGCCACGCGAAAACCAGCCAGTTGTGCTGATCGGCAACGTTGAGCAGCGGCAACGCCTGTTCGTCGCCCACAATTATGACCTGGGGCCATCGCACGAGTCCGTCCCGGTGATAGGCTGGGATTTCCTCGAGCAGACGACCCTTCACGTTGTGGAACGTGCGGCCGCAACAGCAGTCGATATGGGTTGCGCTAGTTCCCCAGAAGTCGTCGTACGAGGTGTTGTATAGATGCCGGTCCTCGGTGGCCTCCAATTCCTCCGCATATTCAGGCATACTGAATTTGGCCAGTAGTATTGGCCGCATGATATGCGGGTAGTAGGATTTTAGCATGGCGCGTCTTTTAATCGGTGGTCGGCGGTGAAGCGCTACGCTGTGGAGCTATAACTCCGTTGGACTGATGTCTGCTTCGGCCAACTCCTTTGCGGCGTTGTTGAAACCCAGTAACTCCAGCACACTGAGATGAAAATGTTCGGATACGCTGGATAGGCGCCGCCCATTGTGTTCGAACTTGTCGAGCGTCGTTGTCTCGTTGGCGAGCATTGGCCGGCGGGCCCCTTTGGAGGCGAAATTCTCCCCGCGCGATCCTGGTGGAGCTTGATAAAGAGGTACCGTCGGATAGATGCCGCCGCCACAGACCATCAGTACGTGCTGAACGGATTTTGGTATCAGCGGCATCCGAACGTCGTTGGTGCTGTAGCTTCGTCGCATCTGTAATGGATATACTGGGAATAAGTTTGAATGAAAAGATAAGCCTGTTTACCTGCGAATACATTCCTGTGCCCCTCTTCTACCCCCCTTTTGTTGGCCTGTCGTGTTTACTTGTGTTGAGGTACGTGCGAGTATGATTAGGATTAGTTCACCCGTAGGTCAGGGTCGTCCGAGTCAGACTCTTCATGGGGTGGCGGTCGGGGTGTTCGTCGTCGCCGAGCTGCAGGGTGTAGTTCCTGGCTAGAAGGATATCGTGGGAATGTGGTCGGTGGCTGCGTCCCGCCTGGCGAGCGTCTTTCCATTAAAAGTTGTCGTGGGGTTGGTGTTGGTGCACTTGTCATTGAAGTGGTGACGGTAGTGGATTGTGTGCGTGTAGTAGAGGCTAGTCTAGTTGATGTTCCTGCTGCTTCAGTGATGGTCGTCCCTGGTTCCTGGAAAGTTACACGTCTAGGTCTGCGTAAGGCATCTCCTACCTCTTCGTCTGATGCTGCGCCGTATGGCCTAAAGACCCGATCTCTGGCCTGGCGATGTAGTAAGTGTCTGGTTGGGACCGTCAGATGAGTCGTACTAAGGCGTATTATTCCTGAGGAGGTAGTAGCAGCAGTAGTGGGGTGTACCTGCTCTGTGATGGTTACCGTGGATGGTCCTGGCTGGTCAGTGGTGCCAGATTGGGTGGTCAAACCTCCTCGTGTTGATACAACTTGTTTCCGTTGCGTGGCCCGTCCAACAAGTGCCTTCCATCGTTCTTCTGTCGATGCTCGTGTGCGGGGAGAGGTATCTAAGGTTACCGCGCGAACGATTTCCATTCGGGGTGCTGGTGGTTCGCTGCTTGATTCGGCGAGTGTAAACTCGCTTAGGGAGTCGGAGGTCCCCGGTTGCGTAGTAGGTGTTCTAGAACTACTGCTGGATGTTTCTTGTCCCGTTCGACCACGTCGTTCAGCTGAAGAGGGCTCCTGTGATGTCTGGCTAGTTAGCTCATCGTCTGCCTCAGCTGCTCACACGTCCGCGGTAGTGTCCTCGCCGGATGTCTCTGATAGATAGCTGGACATCGGTGACCCTGGTGGTTGAGTAAAAGCCACCTCGCGGAAAACGTAGTTATGGGGAGACATAGGTCTGTCGGCAGCTACTGGCGGAGCGCTATAAGGACGTATTGTGGTATAGTCTCCTACGGTTTGGGTTGACATTTCCATTGGTACCCGCAACCGCGACGCCATAATATGTTCAGCTGGCCGTGATTGAAATAACGGATGGTCCTGTGCGGCGAGCATAATTGTGTAGCGCAGGTCTCCTGAAGTGTACGGTCCAGGTACGACAATTCCTCCTGAAGCTCCTCGTGGTGTAGTGGACAGCATAACATCCGCGGGATAGAAGTGTTGTCCTTCAAGTATGCCTACGCCTACAGTCGGTACACCGAATGGAACTTCCTCGCTGGTAGCCATTATTCTTTCCATTGTAGTTACTGGTACGGTGTGTCGTCCATATTCTACCTGCGTATCTCGGCTACCAGGTTCTGGTATGTAGGAAAAGGCCTCTTGGCTTGTAACCTGTTCCTGCGATATTGGTGGCCAAGAGGGTTCTATTTCTCTATCTGGATCAGTCAGAGGAATCCGATTCCTGACGGTCCTTAGATTTTGCGGTTCATATTCGTCCGTCCGATACTCGATGTGCTCCATTGCTGCTTGTTCAGCCTCGATTTCTGCGTATGTCCGACTATATAAGTTGGGATCATTGGGGTCGCCCATTTCGATACTTTCGGTGTCCGAGCTATCACTGGCTGCTGTTCTTACCGTGCGCACTGCGACCTCATCTACAGGTTCTATTTCAGTAACGAAATCCCTATCAGCGATAATTCGTTGGGTTGGTTCATTTAGACCCCTTTCTAATACGGAAGCGTGCACTTGACCTAGCCAGTCCCCTACATTAGGTACTGGATCTAACGCCCTGAAACAAGGTTTTGGCCTATTAATATGCACGACATGTTCCATGCCTTCCGGATTGGAATGCATTCTTACACGCATGCATGGCGGAGTGATCCTTAGTATTTTGTACGGTCAACACCAACGAGGCGTAAGTTTTCTAGATGTTCCCGGTGTAGTGTCGTGCCTATAAACCCAAACTAACTCACCTGTCTGATAGCGTGGTTCGCGGGTTCGCCTATTGTACCATAGCTGATTTATCTCTTGAGCGGATCTCATTGACTGGTATGCGCGTTCCCTAATGGAGGCCATCCAGCGCTGCGCGTTGGCCCTGTAAGAATGAGCTCCGGTGTATCCTGTAGCTGCGCTATGAGTGTCGTATTCTCCGGGGAGCCTAGGATAGAATCCATGCATGAGCAAAAATGGTGGATATTTTGTTGCCGTGTGTACTGATGAATTATAAGCCATGATGCAAAATGGTAATGATACATCCCATGAGTGATGATCATTTTGTGGTACACTTACTCGTAACAAATATAGTAGGGTCCTATTAAATCTTTCAATTTCTCCATTTGCCTGAGGGTGGTAGGCTAAACTCATGTGTCGAAATATGTGCATTTCCTGGCACAGGCTTTCAAACATGTGTGCGGTGAAAGCACCTCCTCTGTCGGAATATAGCTCCCTGGGAGCTCCGTACTTGTTGACTACCTCATATAAAAATATGTGTGCGGCTGTGTGTGCATCCTGGTGCCTTATTGCCACTGCTATTGCGAATTTTGTGAATTGATCGATGAATGCAATAACATAGCGGTTACCCGCTTGCGACCGAACTTGAATATCGAGTATGTCTACGAATACACGATACATTGGTTGATTTGCCAACGGAACCCTACCCAATCCGGTGGTTATCCGAGCAATTGGGTCCTTCGCGGATTGGCATAGAGTGCATCGCCTGATCCATTGCTGTGCGTGTTCCGACATACCCTTCCAGTAGTAAAATTGCTTTAATTTTGCTAGTAGCCGATCGCGGCCAGGATGTCCTCCATATAAGGTGTTATGTTCGTGTTTGAGTACCTGCTGTACTAGTGTAATTGGGACGCACAATTTGTAATTTATGTCCCCTGGTTGTAATGGATGCATATATAATATTTTCGTGTCTTGGGCTAGTTCGAAGTAATGAGCCCGCATTTCTATTCTTAGTGCACCCAATTCGGCCTTAGGCCGTGTTTTGTTATATAAATACCACCAAATTGGACGCAGCTCTGGGTCATTTCTTTGGATGTACGGTAAGAGCCGTACTAGATTAAAATCTGGGAGGTCTGAAAAGAATGGCAAATATATGTTTTCGTGGGTGTCTTGTGCGTCCTCCATCCTGACGGTTGGTAATATTTCAGTTTCATAATGCATCATTAATTTCATGAGCCTATCAAATTCCTGCTCTGTCGGTAATGTGGTTGCTCTTAGTCCTACGGTTTCTGATTCAGGCCGATGTGGCCTTTTAGATCCTCGAGCCTGAGGTCCGACTTCAGAACCCGAGATGGTTGTAGTGCGTATTGACATTGCTGGTGTTCCTCCTGGATCCATTCTAATTGGGATAGCACTGAGCGTGGCTGCTGGCTGTGTTAGTGTCGCTGGGGGTACCGTAGTTATCTGCGTGTCGGGGACTAGTTGCGATGGGATTGCTTCGGGGTTTGGCTGCCCTGGGGGAGCTATCGGGCTTCCTATTACAGCTGTTGGTGCCCCAGTTGTAAGCGGTGTCACTGTGCGTATGGGATACGGCAGGTGCGATTGATCCCATGCTGCGCAGGTTGTTGGTGTGCGAGGGCCGGTGGGTCGTCCCCGATCCATCATTAATATTTCATAGGTATCTCCTGGTTCGTCAGTTGTGTGCGGGTCGTACCTGGGGTCTCGTGACAAAGCATCGGCATTGCCGTTCTCTTTACCTGGCCTATACAGCATTTCGAATCCCCCAAATTCAAGTAGTAGCTCACTGCGCCAGTGGGATAAGCGTGAATTTCTAGACGGCTTGTCAAACAAGGCTTTTAGCGGCTTGTGATCGGTTTCGACGTGAAATTTGTGCCCTACTAAATAATGCTTGAAGTGTAGCGCTGCCCATGTGATCGCGAGAGCCTCGGCTTCGATTGCGGGGTAACGGCGTTGATAATCTAGTAGAGCTTTTTTGCATATGCAATGGGTTTAAGGCCTTGTTTAGCTTTCAGCGAGAACACTGCGCCCATTGCGTACCCTGAAGCGTCCGTCTGTAAAATGAACTGCTGTGTAAAATCGGGATGTATTAATACGGGTTCATCTAGTAGCGCTTGTTTTAGTTTCTTAAAGGCATCTTCGCACTTAGGAGTCCACTTAAATACTGCATCCTTGCGTTTTAGTTCATTCAATGGTTCGCATATATCTGAGTAGCTCGGTATAAATTTGTGATAGTAACCTACTAGTCCCAGGAAACTTTGAAGCTGCTTCAGCGTCTCCGGGCGTTTAAATTCTTCAATCGCTATTGCCTTTTCTGGGTCTGGTTTTACGCCTTCTGTACTAATTATGTGTCCTAAATATTTTAGTCTACCTCTGCCAAAGTGGCATTTTGATGGTTTTAATTTTAAGTTTGCTCTGTGAAAACGGTCGAAAACCCGGATTAGGTTAGCTAAGTGGTCTTCGAACGTTAGCGAGAATACTAATATGTCGTCGATATAGATTAAACATTTTTCCCACTCTAACCCCTTTAAAATTATGGACATGCAACGTTGAAAAACTCCTGGGGACGAGTTTAATCCAAACGGTAGGACGTTGTATTCGTATTGCCCATGGACCGTTACGAAGGATGTTTTGTTCTTAGTTTCTGGGTCTAGTTGCCAGAAACCCTTATTTAGATCTAAGCTGGACATTAGTTTAGTATTCCTGAGGCATCCCAGAATATCATCTATTCTAGGTAATGGATATGCGTCCTGTTCTGCTACCGTGTTTACCTTCCGAAAGTCCACACAGAGTCGGAGTGAGCCGTCACTCTTGGTTACATACACTATTGGTGATCCCCAAGGTGAGCCCGATGGTGATATTAGTCCCGCATCTAGCATACTATTGAGTTCCTCTCTAAGCGGTTCGCGTAAGGAATGTGCTAATCGATACGGTGCTTGCTTAATTGGCTTAGCATCTCCGGTCTCTATGCGGTGCCTATGTTCTGTGTAGCGTCCTAAATCGAAATCGTGCGTGCTGAACACATCTGCGTTCTCAGCAATTGCGGTTTTCAATTGTTTTAGTTCAAACGGCGACAATAGGGTTTTATCGAAATCTATTTTACTCAAGACCGTTTGAGCTCTCTCATGGTCAATTGACCTCTTCCCTGCCTCTATGTGTTGGATGATCCTTTCAGGGTGTGCAGTAATGTTATTTAATTGTTTGGCAGGTTTGTGCTCCTCATACCGGATCAAATTCTTGTTTGTGTCTTTCAAGAACTGCACATTGGGGTTCATCATTACCTCAATGTGGCCTATCGTTTGTCCGGCATAAATAGTGACTGGTGTGTTTCCAAAGTTTATTACTGCGATTGGTATGGTTCTTTGGCTTCTTAACACTAATGCATGTGCCATTTCGATGTCAACCATTTCTGGCGCGGGCACAAATAATGCCGGTCCTACGCCAGTTTCCGCTATTTCAGGGATAGCATTAATGAATGTTTCAGTGTTTGGTTCTATTGTAGTGAGCTTTCTGCACATTACTGCAATTAGGGGTGGGTCGTAACGCTCTAGACCTGCAAAAGGTATCTTAGCCTCTTCCTCATCCACTGCTATTTCTAAGCAACGTTCCTTAAAATTTATAATGCTCTTTGGCAACTGGGACATGAAATTTGTTCCTATGATGCAGTGATAAGGTGCTGTTTTAGTGACAAAGAATTCGGTCTGTACCTTTATGGACCCGATCGACAAAGGTACACTTATGCTGCCATCTAATGCTAATTCCTGTTTGGTGGCAGAAACTATCCTAGTGGAATCGTCAGGCTGCGGCTGGAGGCCCAATTTATTTACTAAATACTGTGATACGATGGAAACATCTGCCCCTGTATCTATTAGTGTAAGAACTGGCGTGCGGTACACAAATGCCTTGATTAGCAAGGGTGCGTCCATATGTTCACCTGTCGGTGGTAGGCTACTGTCCGGTGTCCTCTACGTTGGGATCGCTTAGACAACGCAAATAGTTCAGTGGGCTCCACTAGGACGACGCTCTCGTCTTCGTTGGAAGCGTTTATTCGTGCTGAGCGGCGAGGACTCATTGTACGTAATTCGAGGTGTTCTGCGGAAGCAGCTGGAGCTGAAACTGTTGGTCGGGGCGTGTTTGCGGTGCCATACTCATTGTCCGTCTTAACATGCAATTCGGGTCGCCTTAGTTCCTCCCGACCACATGGTCGTTGTTGCCACCAGCGCTGCAGGCGTCCCTTTATACATTTAGGACAGTACCCAGCTTTCTTCCTACAATATATTACTGCTCCTACTCCGGCAATTACGAGCACAATGAGCATCCATAAGTAAGGAGCTACGCCAGTGGTAGTGATGTACGGGAAGTCAATTACTTTCTTAAACTGCTCGTCTGCTATCTGTTGGGCTTGTAAGTTCGTCGCTTTGGCGTGTTCCAGCGAGCTCCAAGCAATTGGTTTGAGCGGTATGTCCGGAAAGTCATGGACAGCGATGTTAGGTCCAATATGGATTGTGACTTCCTGCGCGTCTAGTGTGCTAGCCAGCATAAGTAGCCCGACCACGAGCTGGGTATAGTTGTTATGCGACAGCCACAAAACTCCGTTGTCAGCAATGTTAATTGTCTCTCCTCGGCGTGGCTAAGATGTTTCTTCTTGGAGACGACAGCCTTACGTTCAGCAGTTCGAATTAACACTCCTTGTGCCGTGGTGTAGATATCGGTATGGTTAGCCATTGGCCCGACCAATGCACTGTTCTTGCAAAGTTGGCGAGCTTCCTCTGGAGCGTCCTCGCTCATGATAATCCAGTCCAAACAGCGCGATGTATGATCCGTTGCTAATGCGTGTATTTCGCAGAATGCAATACCTGGTCGCGTGTTGCATGCGTGTAATTCTAGTACTTCGTACCGCGCTCGTTCTATCCGTGTAGCGTAATCAGGCAGTGGTAATTTCATGTGGGCGCTGCGTTCTGGAACGTTCCAGCCGACGTTGTATATGCGAAAGTAGGGTCGGACGTCGTCCGACGTGACTAATGGGACCCGCAGTATGAAAGCAAATTTAAATGAGCCTAGATCGATGTGCACTGGGTAAATTTGTCCAAATTGGTATGCCAGTGCAGGCTCGCGTATTAAAATCGTTTGCGCTATCTGCGAGTTCTTTTGGAATAAATTCTTGAGCGTGGAAGCGTCCACTACTTTCGGTGATAGTTTGCCGCTCATCATGGCTTCCATGACGGCGTCAACCGATGCTCTAAGGCTGGTGCGAAACATATGGTTAACCAGCTCGCGGTAGACCTCAGTTACATAGCGTTGCTCCTGGCACCTTACCTGGTCGATCATAGTGACCACCTCCGGCATCTCATGATGTAGAAATGAGTCCAACTCCTCATTAGCGTGCGTTAGTTTCATTATAGCTCGTGAGTTTCCATAAGCGACATTATATGTATTTCTCATTTCCTTAGATAGTGCGAGCACTTGCTTATTTAAGTCTTTAAGGTGTACAGCGTTGGTGAACGCTACACTTACAACTAGGAATCCTGTTACTACGCCTGCGGCTCCAGCTAATGCAGCGAGAAATCGTTTCTTTCTAACCTTAGGTTCCTCGCAAAGATGAGAATTCGCTTCGCAATACTCGCGCATGAGTGCCATGTAATAGGTAGTACAATTTGGGTTGGGACAGCAGTTCCCCAAACATGGTTTACCCCGAGGAGTGTATACACACCACGCCATACCAATTGCTTGCCGACTGGGTTGCAATCCATCCAAGGAGAGCCGTAAAATTATCGGTAGGAAAGTAGACTGTGAGGCGATTATTACCAAGCCTTGTGGTTCGATCAACGTGCCTACTTGTTGATTTACCATGGCCCCTAGGCGTGCGACCTGGTCCGAAAATGGCGTAACAATGACGTGAGTTTGCCCTAGGTGGTGGAGGATCAGTAAAATCATTAGGGTTCCCATTAATTTGGTTCCTTCGTTTAGCAAACCTACCGCAGCTTTTATGCTCCGTCCTGATCCGTTTGGAGAGGACCGTACCGAACTGATCGGTGATGCCCGGTCACTCCCGTCGTTAGCATTATCATGTCCATTGCTTTCAACTTCACTGTCCACGGAAAAACTTAGCTCAGAAATGAACTCGTCAGAGTCGAGTGAGTCAATTGCTGGCATGTCAAATTCGTCATCGCTGATATCATTGAGTACGGCACTCAACTCGCTTTCAAGTTCTTCTTCGTCAATGAATGTTATGTCCGTGTCATGGTCCGTGTTTGGAACTTGGTCCATGTCGTCCACTGGGTCATTTTACCAGATGTTTTGGGTGGGCTTGCGCAACCATAATAGTCGTAGGTACAATAGTTCCTCGCGCTTTGGTTTGCTATCTATATCGATGAAAAGGGCGTTAGCCATTATAGCGTACACGATATGATGTAGTGACTGCACCGGAACCTTGGGTCCGGTTTCGTCAAATTCCGTAACTAGGTGGTCTAACAAGTACGGCGCGCTTATTATAGTTTCTAGGAACTCCAAGTTGGCTTTCCTATACGCTATAAGTTCATATGCCGTGTGTAATCCTTGTGTGCTACCTGGTCGCATGGATACTGTCCCGCCTCTTCTAATGGTTCCATAGTCTGCGGACAAATATCCGGTGTAATCCTATTCGCCATGATAGGTGGTAAATGAACATTCTTCTCTAGGCATGAACTTTATATTGTGTCTTTCCTCACACATGATACATGTCTGTAGAATAGGGATTTGGGATCGATATACCTCAGTGATTGCTTGCGTGATGCTCATTGAATTAATGACCCGGGCAACGATCTCCAAGAGTCCCTCCAGGTGTTTCAACATGCAACTACTGACGTGTATTCCAGGCATAGTGTGTAGGAACAGAGATGCGAACCCTAACAGCCCTGATAAAACGGCAGCGTCCCGCTGTCGGTCGAGTACGGCCGTTCCAGCCACTCGGGCCCTGAGCAACTGGTGGGCATGGCATATCCGCTCCGACACAGCTATGACCCTACGATAGAATAGTGTTCTCACTGGCATCCGATCTTCCCCAAAACGCAGCCTAGGTAGTGCGAGAATGTAATGGGGGAATTTTCTGTGACATTCCGGTTTAACTGCTGGTAAAAATTCTGAATCCGGTCCCAGCAGCACTAATCGCTCCTCTTTAGGTAATTCTTGCAAGATCAATGGTTCTACTATTTCACTGGTGCCATCTAGTGCGTGCAATTTCCTCAGTATGATGTCTAATATCTGTTGTTTGTACATTCGCGAGCTCCTTCGATTTAATCCATACTTAAATGCTATCAAGTCTGTGTTAGTGTTGTTAATCGCAGAGTCTATGTTTACTTGGCCGAAAGTGCGTACATTCCCCATTAATTCGGGTGATTTTAAGGCCTGCTCAATTATCTGGGTCAACCCTACCGGCGATCCGGTCGAGTCGATCCCTAGTGCGTGGGCTTCTTCTGTAATCAGTTGGCATGCTACACTTTCCGTTTTACTCTCCAATCGCTGGTTCTCCGTTCCATTTGCTCTCTGTGCTATGTTATTTACCATGGGTGTTATCATCACAATCTTCGAGCTTTTGCTAGTTACAATTGGTTCTTCCTTATCCACATTGTTCTCTTCTGGGTTACTAAGTTCCACGTCTCTATCACTAGGTTCCATAATTTCACAAATGGTAGCTCGAATATTATGATTATCCATGCTTGTAAGGTGTTCGGCACTCGGCTCAGTGTTGTCTCCGTGTAGCCCTAAACCTTTTTCTCTCACATGCTGCACAGTTTTTACCCCCGGTTCTACACACATTCCCGTGGTGTCGGTTCTAGCCGACTCAGATTCAAACACACACATATTAACCTGCCGGATTGAGCTACTATACAACGACAAACGATAACCGCAGCTCCCGACCAGATCGGGCCCTACGGCTCCTACACTTAGGGACCGAACCCTATTCGAATTTGGTCCTACACATGAATTATAATTTTGAACGGAGCTCGGGCCATCGCGGCGGCTCATTGCCCGACGCCTCCCTTCTCCTGGCCAGTGTCCTCTACGGTCTTCCCCGGCGTCCAAAGATACTAGGGTACACACACGCTTTCGAATTTTGAACGGAGCTAGGCCAATCGGACTGACCCGTGTCCTTTACGGTATTCCCCGGTCGGTTGAAACGCTACAGGGGCCTCACACGGCCGCCCTAAATTGGTGGAAGTCAGTTTAGTTAAGTTGGATGCATCCGCTAGGTTAAGTTCATTTAGTTCCTTAGGTTCTCGGTTCCTCAGTAATCCATTCCTTCCGCTAGGTTCCATTAGGTTCTCGGTATCCGCTAGTCTATTAGGTTCCATTAGGTTCATAAGTTCCTCCGCAGGTTCTTCTGGTTCCGCTTCACATACATAATTTTGAATAAGACTATAGAAATTCGCTGGTTCACCAGGTTGTGCCGTGCCGGCGCTAGAGCGGTTCTTAGGTTCCATCCGATGTGCAGCCGCCTGAGATGGGTTACACGTGCCAGCGTTTGGGTCATTGCTAGACACGGATGCCCTATTAATCGGCCCCCGAAGTCCGAACGGCCACCTCCCATATTTCTCACTCGGCACATCAGGATCATTAGGTTCCTTTGGTTCCATTAGGTTCTCGGTTCCTCCTCCCCTCTCACTCCTCTGCTCGGTATCTCGGTACTCTTCATCTCCTTGCGCTGACTTCCTATCGGGATATACAAATAAGTTGGTTGGCCAACCATTATTCACAAGGTCTCGGGTCACACCCTGCGCGCCAGGGGTTGGAAACAACGAAACCGAGCGCCGTATGGGTTCGGTATTGCTTTTTACTTTGCTGTAGCTGTATTCTCTGTCTGCAAGTGTTTCCCCTTCATATGTTTGACTTGGTCCAATGCCACTCCGCGACCTGATCACTTGTGACCATTTTCGTGGTGTGTCCCTACTTGCTTGCAATGAATTTACTTGATATGCACCTGGTTGTGCTTCAGTTTCATCAGGGTATTCGTACTCAGTTTCAAAGTTTGGGTTATTTTGTTCATGCTCTATCTCATCTTCAGTGACCATCATATTAACTTGAGCCGGTCGGGCGCCTAAGCCAGCTCCTGCGCGTTCTTCGAGCGTGGACATCTCATGCCGCATGACATCTAGGCGGTGTGCTAGCTCAGGATCTACTGCTCTGGTCACTGACATTACGCCGGCATTACGGCGACCAGCTCGTTCGTTGTTATGTATTGGTGCCTGCGCGGGTCTAATTCGAGGCACTGCTCCTAACTGATTTGCGTTATTCCAACTATTGCTAGGCTTTCGAAATGGCGCTGCTTCTGTAGACAATGGCTGAGGTGGTGCAGCATAGCGTCGATCGAATGTTGGGTTATACCCGTTGTTTCGCTGGTCATACCCATTTGCGCTGCGTCCGCGAGATCGGTTATAATATTCGGTCTGACCGCCGTTTCCATACGTGTTGTAATTTGCGGGTTCTGGGCGATAGTATCCTTGCTGCCCATAACCAGTGTATCCCCGTTGGTTAGATGTATCGTTCCAATCATCACGTCGCGAGTAGCGTGCTCCACCTCTAGGTTCAACTACTCGATAGCGAGGACGATTATTGTACTGCGGTGGCGGTCTAGCATATTCGATAGCGGGCGGTGGCGGTGCACCGTACGTGTAGTTAGGCGCTGCTCGTTTGGCTAAGCGTGTATACTCGTTGTGTAATGGATCATGTATGTCCATTCGGAAATAGGGGCATTCTCTAGCGAAATGCCCTAGATAGCCACACCGAAAGCATTGATTTCCTACCGGCGTTGCTGGTGGTATCGCATTTGCGCCTATCTGCGGTGCTCCGTTATTTTGCATCATCGCATTCAAGTGGTGTTGTTCAGTACGCATGTCTAGTAGATCAATCAGCCGAGCGATAGTAGCATCGCTGCCGGCTGTGGCGCGCTTGTTCTCATCGAGTGCCTCACGTATTTGGTCTACTAGCTGGTTATTTTCGCCTCCCTGCGTCATGTAATTAACCGTTTTAGACCGGCTGCTTTTGCGAACCGGCACTCCGATAATATCCTTTTGGGACGCTATAATGGCATCCTCCTTGTACTTGAGATTATCCATCATGTGTTTGAAAGATGGATAAGTTTTCCTTATAACGCCAGATTTCAGCTCCTTCCTTAGTCCGTGTCGCAAGAATTTCTGCAATAATGCGTCACGTTGTTCGCCCTCAACCTCCGGGAATGCTTTATCCACGAGGTTTTGGAGGTCAAGTCCGTACATAGCGACTGATTCTCGTTCTCCTTGTATGCGCACGCGGAGCGTGATTAATGCGTCTTCGTCGCGGTGCGAGGAGGAATACATGAAGCCCATGTTGTAACAAAGGGCTTCGTACGTCTGTTTCTGGCAGTCCGGGAAACTCTCGTAAATTTTAAGCGCTTCGCCCTTTTATACAGTCGGGAAACACATGAGTTTCTGTTCTAATGTCCATCCATTTGCGTCCGTCAAGTTGTCGTAGGTGGCTAGCCATGCCTCAAAGTCCTGTCCGTCAGCTCCTGAAAACTGTGGGATGTCGCCCACTTGTATGATTGGTGCCGTTGTGGTTGTCCGTTCCATTAGCTGCTGTAGGATTGCTACTAGTGGGTCTCCTGATACAGTGGGGTTGGGTCCATTTGTACTGCCAGCCGTGGTGGCCGTGCCACCTCCTACATTTGTTGTTGCTGTGCCGCTAATCGGCGTTCTATTTGCGCTCGCTGGTAATGACATTTTTGAATTCCGAATTATTAGTATTCCCTATTTGTTTTGAGCTGTTGGGCGTCCGTGGTTCATACCTGACCTGAACACGGATGTTAAATGTATGATCAGATATAAGTGTTTGCTTTATTGAGGAATTTCTACTGTTAAATAAACTTCACTGTACCTATGTGCCTATTCCTTAAGTATGTGACTGAACGGGTGAAGTTTTCGCTACGCGAATTTGGTTTAATTGCTCTTCCAGTCTTGGCGAGGCCTCTGTCCCGTTACACTCTCGAGACAACAAGGAAACTTTATCAGGCTCGACTGGTATTATCCGGTTAGCTTAAACGACCTCGTTAGGTTGATTATGGCCGGGGCAGGGTTAGCATACTATCCTGATTATAACGAGTGTCGTTTGAACTTAGGCTATTCCACCTCCGCAAAACGTGAAAAGCAAGATAATCCTTTTTATCAATGATTCAGCCAAATTTTACTATCCCCGGAAAGTAATTGCCTAAGTTGGCTCAGGGGTACGTGCGGTACATAGAAACGACATTAAATATACGTTTACAAACGGTACACTCAATAATGATCTTAATTTACATAATCGCCAATGACGCAGAACACATTACTGCTATAAACCTTATACATCAATATCAAATACTGACCCTGAGTTCTGTTCACGAAGTGACAGTCAATGTCCTTTGCAATAAAATACGTTGAGTCGTTGCCTTTACGTCGAACGATCGAAACCCGCCGTATGGTAGCTGCACCACTTGTCGAAACCGGTCGAGGATAGGCCAAACACAACGTTGATAGCTCGGGCGTCGTGCCGGGTGCGCTCAGCAAACGGATATTGTTATTGCTTGTCGAACAGCAAAGATGCACCGTCGCAATGATCTGGAAGGCCGGAACGGCTATAACCAGCAACAGAATGTCGACGATGGCTTAATAAAATTCGGCTGCCAGAAAGTCCACAATTGAATACCGAGGTGGTTATCAAATTCTAGTATTCGGCAAGTCCGATGCAATAATAATAAAATCGTTAGTAACGATCGCAACAGTTATTAAATAAGTCGTGTTAAGTTACCAAATCGCCTGGCGTCTTTTTTGTCCAATATGCTGTATTCTAAGACGAGACGGAATACAATGTTATCGAACAGCTTCATCACGCACCCTAAGGCACCAACACATGATGTGTACCTTGCCATACAAACCAATACTGTCCCGTGCTTCACATCTCTCTTCAAGGTCACCTTCGCTCCTCAATTTGTATATGCACGTGGGCTCACGCGATCCAGGTGACAGTATCCCTAACCAAAATCTAATTTCAGCTGAAAGTACAAACCCACTACAGAGCAGCAATTTTGAATTACCGAGATGCGGAGCGACTGCACGAACCCCTGGAGCGCATGAGCTTACTCTTCACATTAATTACCAGCGCATGAAAACATATATAACAATGCCACAAGGTACGCGCGGCTGAAAATAGTACCATGCACACGGTGGCACCAATCCCGTTTATCTACCAATTTTGTTATGACCTAACATTTTGACCTATAAACTTGCACAATCATCAGTGTGTTGAAGACATGCGAGAGGTCGAGCAGCTAATATCCTAAAAAGAAAATTTATTGATCCTGAAAATTTATTGACCTCTCACGGCGTGGCCCCACTTTTGTACTAGGACCAGTTCTGGCCCTAAGGGATCCCAGCTGCACCACGAGTTTCCTCAGCGGGTGGTGCCCGGACAACCCCGGCTTCCACGACTCCCCGGTGATCTAGGCGATGACCTAAGGGAACCGCTTAGCTTAGCAGGCTGCCGGCGGGTTAACCAGGGTGTTCGGCCTGGCCCCTATATCGGCCCACGTGTCTAGTGGTATGAAGGTCCCCCGAGGGAGAGTCAACTCTTAAGCCTGCTCACAGGTAATAAGGCTGACTCGCCTTTCCCTCATTATCCACTCAGTCCCCTAAGCGGGGTTCTCTGGTCCTAGCGAGATTTTCCGTTGGTGTCCCGGTGCACTTTGCCTCGTTTCTCATCCTAGAGCGTTGCACTACTGATCCTGAAGCCTAGACTGTAAGCACGCGCGAATCATTACCGGTCTTAGTCGAGACGTGTTCCCCAAATTTTGATTACTTGCGGTAACGTGAGGGCACTGAAGCGAAGGCCCCAGTCCCCTGATTGCCTAGACCACAGCTACGAGTGCCCAATGCCGAGCTGAAAGCTATACTGAGTGGGAATTAACAGTGCGGGGTTCACCGCAGGGCGCTCCTAATAGTTCAAGTAAACACGGATATAGTGCAGGTACAGGAGGTTGCCAGCGCGGGCCCTTAAGCAGGGTCATGCGAGTGAACTTGTAGTAGCGGATAAAATTTACACGACGCTGTGTGGTGGTTGGCCTGCTCACTATGACGTAAGATTCGCCTGGTTCCAAAGTCTTCCAGGGTTTCATTTGAAAAATAATTTCTAAACTCTCACTAGGGTCGGGAAGTTAGATAAGACTCCGAACTGCTTGAATAAATTAAACACGGTTCAACTCCTTTACTGTCGAGCCTATTCTTTTGCACGCACTATGAACACCGCTCAATTGGGGCGTACTGCACGCTATATACAACAATTATATTGCAGCGATAATTAAAACAATACTAGAGTCGGGCACCTTACAAGATACCCTAAGGTATACGCTCCACGTACTATGCCTCGAGATCTTCGTTCAAGTAGAGCCCGATAAATCTTTGGAGGGCAAATGTGGAATTTGTAAACCACTAGTTACCTAGTAAATCAAGATGATTTGGCCCTGGTTTGTCAATTGAGATCCGAGGGAGGACGGGAGCGAAAGTTCAGAATTTTGTACAGTTTCAGCAGCGACTGGAGCGGCTCACCTGCTATCCGGCTAATTAGAAACTCGCTCCTAGAGAGCTCCGGGAGAGGGTGCCGACATGGATTTTCCCCGTAGTTGCACGGTTAGAAAACCCACGTCCCACCAAAATTTAATGCGATTCAATTCGCCGCCAGCCCCAGTCTCCGTTCCGCTCTATGCCCAACTAGTGAGCCTTTCAAAATTTGTCCCGTCCAGGTCCGCGGTCGTCTGCATCACTCGCCAATAGGAGAAAGAAGAACCAGCGAACGAATGGGGATTGGACGCTGCTGTTCAATTTTAGACAGACGGGGACAACTCGTGTCACCCGGAGATGCAGACGGCTACGTCCTTAGTCTCACTCCTATTATCAGCTAGGAGATTTTGCTGAACTTTCCAAAAACAGCTCGCTATCGTTTGCCCCAGCAAAATAAAATCCTTGCTTACTAAGTTGGCCCTAAACTAGAAATTTTGCTCGACATGATTTGTCCTAGATTAAAAATTTTTGATCACCCCTCGGACCTGTAAACGAAAAGGAAACGTCCGAGGGGCGGGGAACAAGTCGAAATCCTCGTGAGCGTAAAATTTTGAACGAGTCCGCACAATTTAGCTAATTTCGACGGGGCCATCCTTTACGGGCGCGCGGAGCATCCTTCCGACACTCCAACGTCCGCAAAGGACGGCCCTTGACTAATCGAAACGTATATCAAACCAGGGGAGGCTCTCCACCGTGGGGGCACGGCGGGAAGCCACCCCTAGTATACCCAGAAACAGGCAACAAGAAAGAAAAGCCTTATTAAGAACGAATTTTTCAAAAATTGGCGACAACCGCCAAAACCCACAAAAGAAAAGTCGACTGGTCCCGATCGAGAAATCGGGCAGTCTCTTTTATACTCCGAGTTACCTCCTAACCGCTTTCTGGCTACTTCCCAAATTTTTTAATTTGAAATTTTTGAAAGTTCTAAGCGACATAAAATATACGCGTACCAGGCGAAAACAAAGCAACTATCGGCCAAAATCAATATACGACTAACAACACAGCGCTTTAAAGCTTTGGCGACACAGCCATGCTCAGGCTTTGGCTCTTCACAAAATCTTTTAAAATAACCGCCATACATAATAACAATGCGTTTACCCAGCTACGCGAAGCCCAGCAGTTTAGCAACCCTGATAATGTGCTAGAGTGGACACTCATTAAAATAACCCGGCTGCTTAGAGAAACAACATCGCCTTGGCCGAAGAGTGCCAGGATATATCGTAAACAACTAAACCTCGCGCTGGTCGGCGCGGTGCTTTTCAGCTTGTCGAATATAAATGCGCTTTAGGCGCTGGAAATAGACCAGGAATTTCGTATATTTTTATTTATTTTTCAGGAACAGAGAGGAGTAGGCGGCCGAGGGCGGGATCATATCCATGCCCTGGCTGGTCGCCTACTGATGAGAACCCCAAATTTAGTGTAATTCCCCTAGGAGGCCTGTTAGAGGCGGATTAATGCGTGCACGATAGGAAATTTTTGGGTCCCAACTGAGTTATGGGGGTCCCGTGAAGGTCCGTTGGGGCGGGCGGCCCCGGTTTTCAACAAAATAGTTAGTATAGGATCCAATTGAGGTATAGGGTTCTAAAAATCGGGAAGTTTTGGTTTAAGATGCGGTGATTTAGGGCCCGAAAGTTTGAGAGTTTAAACGCGGGAATGGGGGGTCCATAAGTGTTTACGGGTTGGGGTCAGATTGACCCGAATGGGCAATTTCGAAGCTTTAAAGGTCCCTAATGATAATTTAATATTCCCCTTTTTTGTATGAACTCTATAAAAACCCCCGAAATTCCAAAATTCTTACACCCCTCGAAAATGAAACTTTTGTCATCTTACGACAATTTTATCGTTCTTCTGATGTATTCAAAAGATCCCATGAAACATATAACTGTAAATATTATACATATTGCCTTTCCCTGCGTGTCAAGACAGACCCCCCGAGGTCCGAATTAAAATAAAAATCCCAGTTCGAACTATGATAAGGATTCTGCACTTTACCTCGGTCCATCCTGACACACAGGTGCATATACAATTTCTGTTGCCCACCTCGGTAACCAATACAATTTATTTACTTTAGGCAAGGATGCGCACCGGAATCGACCTTGGGGCGCCTAATTGACAGAATTTGTCAAGTCGGATTGTGATAAAACGCGAAGTCTCTACCCCTTGTCCCCGGCCGATCCGACTACGCATCCGTACCACACATCGATACTAAACCTTTATAATACACACAATGATTACACTCTTGGGATCGATCGGATACCTCCACGACAAAATTTTGATTCGATTTTACGTGCGACATCACCCCGCGCACCTCGGGCTGGTGGAGCGTGATTATACAATTATGGAATACGATACAATATTTTATTTTATTCAACACAATTATCAATACCTCAATGAATCCTTGGATCACGCTCCACCGGTATCCGATCACCCTTTATCCACGTAATTTGTGGCCCTTTTGGGTCTAATTTTGAATATTTTAATTCAGCGTAAAAACTCGGGCTGTTACACTCTGTGCAGGATGAGAAGTGCAGTGGGTAGCGTTTATGCTCAAACTTTTGTTTCAGGCCCTGGCAGGGAGAAAACCGAAATTATGGTTTGGGAGAGGGTCAAGCCGACAGCAACACTCGGACCCAAAAAACGGAGAAAAGGAAGGGCGTATGTCCTTGGTCGGAAATCGTTATGTTGTAGGTTTGAGCCTCCGTGACCTGAAAGTCATGTGTGTAATCCGTGGACCCCACCCTAGTGCCAGCGTGTTGCGGGGCGTTTATCCTGGGCGTGGGCCAAAAGCCCCTACTGGTACATCCTTTTTGGCTAAACTTTTGAGTACGCGGTGAGGGTCTCCAATGGAGGGGAATCTCTTATATATTTCTTTCGTGCCTTATTTGTTCCGTCCGTGTCTTGCTGGTTTTTGCCTCTGTTCCTTACGTATTCCTTCAGCCGGTTTACCATCGCTTCCGTTCCTCACTAATTCCGTTACATCCCCGTACCTCCTTCCTTTACTGTTTCCCGAGTTTCGCTAAATGTCGCTATGGCAAATAAAGCTGACCACCGGGAACACCCGGTAGGATTGACATTATGCAGGCACGCACATACGGAGCCCAGAGACCGAACCAGCACCCTTTTGAACATATGGTTTGGGAATTATCCTTCGGAGAACTACGTGACGTGTCTGGGCAACAAAACCAATAAGGCATCGAACTCATTAATTCTGCTTATAAATATACTAGGCCTAAGAAAAATAGCGAAAAGGAGAACCTAGCGTTTTAGAAAAAAGGACGTTCGAAGACCCTCATCAGTGAGTGAGGCTTAGCACTTGTGTTGATGCAAGAGTAAATTATGTGAGCCTATGCCACAAAACATTGATTTCGTGGTAATGTCGTTGTATCAAAAAAAATTGTTTACACATCATACCTAACAACTACCAGCAACATAACTGCCGTATGCTTTGCTCCTCAAGCAATAACCAGTTATGCCACGCTAGGTTCAGGTTTAGGAGAGCCTCGAAATTTAGGGCTAGCGTGCGATGCGATTCGGCTGAGCTGACAGTCAGCGAACACCATTAAACCCAGAAAAATGCAACAAACAACTGTAGCAAGGCTAGACAAAAATCCCCCTCATAATCTGACATTATGGGACCGTCTTTCAGATAAACAGCAAAGCTACTGGATTTTTTACAAAAACCGTTGACTAATTTCAATAACATAGAGGAACGCGTCTGGAAGCAATCCACGAAAACCATAATCTAAACTCACCCGTATATAATTATTAGGGATGGATGCATAAACTGCCAATTCCACTCTACTATGGGGAACGTGGGTATCTAAACACACCCAGGTGACTCCCGTAATCGATCTACCAGTTTCCAGGGCTCGATTATCTAGCAAAGCAGCGGGCTTGTGCAGTAATTAATAATATCGCTCGTCCTAGTCTCTACGGGAAGATGCGGAGGAGTATGAACCAAAACTTTGGGCCCAAGGAATTGAGGGATGGGCGGGTCAGCCTTACTGTGAGCAGGCTTAAGGGTTCACCCGTACTTGCAGGACCATCATACCACTAAGACATGAGCCGAAACAGGGGCCAGACTGAACACCATAGTTAACCCGCCAGCGGCCTACTAAGCTAACCGCTTCTCTTCAGGTCAACTTTAAGTTCACCAGTAATTCGGGGAAGCCAGGGCCGTCTGGGCACCATGACGAAATCGTGGTGGTCCATCTAAGATGCCTTAAGGCCACAACTGGTCCTAGTACATGATATACAGGGTGTCTCAGAAATAAAGAAAACTGAACGGTCATAATTCTATATATATATAACTCAATTTTATAATTTTGTTTGTTCTTGATAAGCATTATACTAGATGGTAATGCGGTGTTTACGTTATAAAAGACCCTCCATGTGAAAGTTTTGTCCCCCAATAATCTAGACTATACCATCCAGTGGTATATAGTATACTCCTGTACTATGTAATAGAACAGATGGTGTGAGACACCATCAAGTTATAGTATCTAAATCTGCCTGTTGTTTTTTGCCGATAGTGTCTAGGAAAACATGCATACATACACTATATAAGGTGTGTAAATAAAAGCATGGTGTAGGTGACACATATAGCGTTTTGAAAAATTTTATGGTGAAGCCTACACCATGACATTACCAATGGTACAGTACCTATGTCTGCTATCTTAAAATACCATGGCCTCCAAGACACCATATAATGGACGGTGGCAGAGACACACAGGCTGGACAAAACTTTCACATGGAGGAACCTTTATAACGCAAACGCCGCGTAACTATATGGTTAATTCGCCCTTTTGTTAGCAACATTACGTCTAAAGTCCAGCAATACGTCTGAAGTTATTCGTTCAAGGCGTCATTATTCGTCTTTGTCAGCCCCAAGCAACAAAAGTATTCTTGCAATTATCGAAAATTCAATTCTACCGGCCAGTATTGGACTTATCTAAACTCGGTCGTCCACGCATAGCAAATGAAGACATCTGTCAAATGACAATCGTCTCAGGCCAAATCGCCGCGCAAATCAATACGGTGCACGCTGAGAATCGCTAAGGGGCTAGGACTGAATGCATTTCATCTGCAATTAAATATGTAATTCACTAAATGAAGATGATTTTAAACGCCGGGTGCAGTTTGCTAAAGTGATTGGCAGAACTTGACGATCAGGCATTGGCTGGTCGATTTGGTCGATGCTTATTTAATCTCAATTGTCAAGTAAATCGACACAATTACGTTTACTGGTCCAAGGAAAATCACCATGATACTAAACAGCCCAAGCTCCAGGGGTTTGGATGCGATGCACTCTGCAGGTTTCATTGGGCCTTCCGTTCTCGACGAACTAATACAGATAACGGGTTCTTGCGAATGCTTCTTGCCCCCAATTTGAACAGCTAAACGTATGCGTCAAATTTTTGTTCCAATAAGACGTCGCTTCCAATCATTATGCCAAATCAGTGCGTGAATGGTTGGAAGTTAATTTTCAGGATCGCTCGACGTGGGTGAGTGGCCTGCCCGTTCCACGGATTTGTCGGGTCCTTGCGAATGCTTCTTGCCCCCAATTTGAGCAGCTAAACGTATGCGACAAATTTTTGTTCCAATAAGACGTCGCTTCCTATCATTAATATGACAAAGCAGTGCGTAAATGGTTGGAAGTTAATTTTCACGATCGCTCGACGTATATCTAGTGAGTCGCCTGCCCGTTCCACGGATTTGACGCCCTATAACATTTCTCTGGGGTGTAATGAAAGAGGTTTATTGAAGAAAGTCTAGCACTGTTGACCCGCTGATGAACTGCCGATAGCGTGGTTACTCCCTTAAGGTCGGACCCCCAAGCCATATTTACCCTACCCCGAAGGCTCCGCAACGCCTCCTTCCCTGTTGCTGGCGCGCGGTAGTGAAGCAACAATCTGTTAAAATTTGGGTAAAATCGCCAAAAATTGGGAAAACATTTTTGCAAAATTTTGATTTCCTGAAAATTTTAAAATATATTCCCTTGCAGGCTACGCACACAAACCTCCACTCCGACCATCTGCCTTCCTCCCTACGCCAACGTACGTTCTATATCTATGCGATTTGCGCCAATTCAAGTAACAAGTTGAGTAAATTTGCATTCGCATAAGTTCAAAAATGTTATACATACACCTATACTATACCAAGTTCTTAGTTATAATGTGGTGTGAAATAGTAAAAAAGTATGGTTTGCGCTTTGAAAAATTCAACATCTGCATCGATTTGACATAGGGCCACGACAAGCAATTATAGACAATATTTCACAATGCCATGCCAGTTCGTTTGAAAAAACATGAATATTTTCGACTTAAAATCACATATATAAGTTACAAAAAAGCTGAATACGTAGACGCTTAGATTTTACTCGCAAGCAATGGACACAAATCGGATCAGACACAATGCGAGCATGGCCTAAGGGAAAACCTGGATACAAATATGGCATGTGTGACGGGATACGGAAAGGGCAACAAAGTTTTGGAAAGTCAAAAATTTACACATATATGTCAAACTTTATTACAAATATGTTTAGAAACCTTTATGAAATGCAAAATGTATATATATAAACGTAAAATACAATAACACAGAGTCGAAATGATATCGTTTTGATCAATAAAAGGCAGAACAGCTTGTGGTTTCACTGCTTTCCCAGACCCATGTTAAAACCCTGGCGCTGTCGCACAAGTTTTCAACTTTTAAAAACAAATTGTGGGCAGGATTTGGAATATATGTTAAATTGAAGAAACTTTAATAAACAATGCAATAAGATTTGTATCATCTATTCACAAATTTATAGCAGATTCTATACATTGCTTTCGTACCAAAACGCCTCTTATCACCAATTAATTTGCTTCAATCGGATCATTTAGTCTTTCGAAAATCGTGATACCTGCTTTTAATCAGACGTTAACAATTAGCAGACAGTGTTTACATTGTAACCGATCAGATCCGAATAGCACGTGTACTTTATATAGAGTGTACAAACTGCGTCATATCTGGTCCGAAGCAGCATTCGCAATTTTTTTTGGACCAAAACGGATGAAGTAGTGTGAAAAATAAATATATACATGCAGACGCATACGGTATGCTCAGAGTTTAGTCGGGACGGATTGAATACAATGTGAACAGAACGCGGAGCGGATCGGACGCAATGTGAACACGTCCTTATTGTTTACCAACGTAAAACTTGGCCAAAAATTCTGCTTATTCAATTGATTTTCCGGAAGACCTGCTAAATTTCATTATACAATATTTATTCCATTCATTACATGACTAAGTTTTTGAGTTGCAATATCTTGTGTTTGGCTTGATATTCTAAAACGGGTGCGGTCAATCATCGCCACTTTAAAACAAGATCGTAGCCAGGATTTTGAAAAGTGTAGAGGGTCGCGGCTCACAGTGAGTAGAAGAGTGTAGGGGATCGCGCTCAGAAATGTGAAAGCGGGGTCCAGGAGGGCATGTCATTCAGTGATGCACATTTTACCGAGCAAACGTTGTACGACTGGAGCAAATTTCAACGAAATTGTATTTCCTAGCCCGGAATAAAAATTGGTATATTAAGTGTGAAGTAAACAAGTAAAAAATGAAACTGTTGCTAAAATAGCGAATTTTTATACAAAAATGTGAAATTTGGTCAAAAACACGGTTGAAAGTAATTGTTTTCAAATGCGAGAGAGGCTATTTTTAGGACAATTTCCGACATGATTTGTAACTGGAATAATTCAAAAAATCTTGTTTGGGGTTGAACGTAGAGCAAGGGCGTAGCAAGGGCAGGGGGCGGGGTCGAGACCCCCGCAACCCCCCCCCCCTTGCTCTAAAAGGATTCGGACCAAATGTAGCCATCGACTGGTAGTGAACTTTTGCAAACTATTTGATGGCATCCATTTACAGATGTATGAATACAAAAACATGCAATATATATGTATTAACAAACATACGTATAAATTACACTAGTCGATATGCGCGATCTGATGTATTATTGTAATAGCAAAAAAGTTACAGATCAAAACAAATGTATGTGATGTATTGATTACGATTTTCCAGAAAGGATTTTTTAATAGACACACTGGATTGATAATTCATTCAAAAGGTATTATATATCGTTGACCAAGAAACTGCCAGGAGAAGTGCGCCGATATTAAACCCGATGATTATTATAATACATACTCGGTTAACTCGTTACACTTGCAAACATAACGCGTATTTTTACCAAGTTTCGCCATATAACATTTAGAAACAGGGGCATTGCTATATGTTTTTCGATCCCTATTTGGGCACAGGTGTGTACTCCGATCCCAAAACCAAGTTTTCAAATGCTTTCATAATTATTGTATGAAGTGGCTATCTCAGCTGCCCGCCAACGGTAACCCAAATAAAAACCTTCAAAGATCGTGCGGAAAAACTCGTGCCCCACAGACTGTTTGGAACTAGCTATGGTTACGGCTTAAGCCAAACTGACGGTTATATCATCCAGTTGTTTAAATTAAAACCAATAGCCAAACCGCTCACTGCACGAGAACGAATGTAGTCTGCTTACAAAATTGCTTTACTCATGTACGTTCATCCCACCCAGGTCTGCTGGGTTTTATAAAACTATACTGTGTTTTGGTTTGTCGTACAAAAACCTGTTTCAGCATTGATTTTCATTTGTTAATTGAAAGATTTAATGACGCTCAGCTACCACTAATAATTTTAAGAATTGTATCTTAAAATTTTAAATATTCCATAATAATATTAGTCAATTTCATTTACAAAATTGTGATATATAAGCAGTTTGCATAAAAAAATTACAAACGACCGTTCAACAACAAAAATGACTTACAAAACAGATTTTATTATAACCAAACGAGAGGTTGACTTTCAATAAATGCGGCCAACTTTCATTAATAAACTGATGATTTTTTGCAAAATCTTATATATATAATTCTTGAGGTTCCAATACTCCTGCTATAAAACATTTTATAAAAATTTTATGTATATACGCATTTAAAATTGAGTCTACCAGAGCGTATCGAATTCCTATCAGTGTCTGTGTTTATGCGCAAATTTAAAAATAGATCTTGAACTGTACGAAGGATGTTTCTGCCTTACATAATAAACCACAAATTAGATGCTGCACTTTAACTAAGCCTGAGCGTAAAAGACTGCACTGGCTTTGAAACTACATTAAACATTAATGCCAGTAGTTGTAAGGGGAGAGCGCATTTCACCTCATTCTATTGTTAACTTATGTCACGTGCGCTTTTGTATTTAATCTATGTCTTTTCTGACAGTTGACCGTACAATTTTATGAAAGGGCAGGTCGTACTCTCATGTTTTGAGGGTGACCGATCTGTCCTAAAATAGAACTAAGTGGTGCGATCTATTCTCACCAAATTAGGGATGACTTGTTTCGATTTCACCAGAAAGGAGGTGAGTTAATTCCAAAACCCTCATGACACACAGTTCAACAGTGCAGTGTGGCGAGGTTTCATACATTTCCGCTATGCGCTGTTGGCAATAAAACATTAAATTTTTATGCAGCTGCTTGAATACATGAATTTGAGCTGTTGATCGAAAAGTTGTAGTCCAAAAAGACTACCACGAAAGGTATATTTTCATAAGAATAAAAAAATCATGCGGCATATCGGTTTATAATGAACAGTCTGCGTAACCTCGCTACAGCAGTGACATCCTCCTAAAATTAAAATTGCCCTTTGTTTTTGGCACAATATGATGCAACCTTTAAATTCAAACTCAACTATTTTGACAGTAAATGTATTTCGAAAACGTGCACGTATGCACTTAACATTTTCAAGCACGATGTAATTTCCGTATTGTATATTTGACAAAAGCACGCCGGTGGCAAGAATCGAACTCGGATTTTATGATTGCAAACGATGTATGCAAACTGATGGCCTATTTAGGAGATGTTGCTAGTTTCCTTAACGAGCATGGGAAGGCCAGCGAATAACAACGCAAATGCATACATACGTACAATACACGATAACGTCTGGTACTGCAACAGTTCACAATACGCACTGATGGGCATAAAAAATTTTAAACTTTGGATCATTTTCTACCCAGACACATAATTCATTCAAAATCCGACGAGGCACAGTAATTTACACACAAGAGATCTTTTTCCATAGAACATTTTTAGATCAGGGTGATTTAACCTGTGAGACCACACTGTTTTCAAACATCTATTCGATACCACAATAATCTTAATAAGCGGAATAACTGTTGCAACAAAAAAGGAAATACTTATTAACAAACGATAATCGGACCAAAAATATAATAGCTATATACGATGGGTATGTATGTGCGTAGAAAAGATTTTATCGAAGAGCAAAGATAAGGATGTCTATACAATATTGCGTCGATTCCATTTGACCAGATACGTGTCGTTTCGTTGTGCATGTGTGTCATATAGATCGCTGCTGGTGCATTTCATCAAATCCGGTCCGATACGACAGAACCTGCACAATATTGTCAGATTCGAATCAGATTGAGTGGTGTTAAAATGCGTGCACGTACACGGTAGCTACGCTTGGCGCAGAATTTGGTCGTATCTGGTCTCATTAAGCGCAATGTGAACACGGCCCGACATTCTTTACTGGCGTATGAAAAAACGTTTAGTCCCTCTTTGTACTAAATAATATTAGATAAAGTCCGAAAATTTCACTGATCATATTTCCGTAAAATATCTAATTGTAAGCTAAAATTGCGATCTGATCTCCAAATATCTTTGGTTATTTACTATATTTTAAAATATCTTATCCAAAACAATGAAGATCTCTTTCCAGCGACTTTCACTAACACTAACTTATAAGCACGGTTTTAAATCACATCCAATGTATTGTTGTAGTACTGGGGAAAAACCCCGTGTCACCTTTAGACCGAGCGAGCAGCGAACGGGTCTCCAGCGAGCGATAAATCCTTTTTGGCAAGTACTGCTTACTACAACAATTTTCAATGATTACAACATTCTGTCTCGTACACATGCACCATGTTCTCATTAATTATTCGCTGTGGTAAAGAAGTTAAAGCTATGTTTTCAATTATTTCTCCAATAACATAAATTTTAATACATCCAATTTTCGAATCACAAATGTCATTTGCCCAAAGACTTTATGGATGCGTAGATACATGGAGCGTATTATTAATTTGCTGTGCTTTTTCATCTAATTTTAGCTCGCCTTTATTTTCAAATTACTGGGCTCTCCAAATAGGGGGTTGGGGAGCCCCCTGGCATTTTTCTGTTTCCCCTAGTTCACAACGCCCACCGGTTCATGCCCCTGGCAAAATTTTGGGCTCCCCCGCCTCTTGGAAAATTTTTTTGTTTCCAATCGATCCAACGTGCATAAAATTTGATCAAAATTTTTACTAAAATTCCGTTACGAAGCCAAAAATTTCACAAATTTTGTAAGAAATTTGCTTCAAAATTGCATTTTCTCTCCAGCAAAAGTGTTCTCACATTGTTTCTGACACGATTTTAACCGTTTTTCTCTTGGCAAAATGCCTCCTGACAAAATCGGACCCCCCGATTCGGAACCAGGGGACCCCCTGGTTCATGCCCTCTGGCAAAACCTTCAGCGAATGGAAAATTATATACATGATTTACGGTATATCTCAGGAAAAAACTGAACTAGCTCGTTCCGGGACCAATCTTGAGAGTATTAAATTACAAAAATACTATAGTAGTACGAATTGCTTTCGATCGAGCCGCGAGCGAGCGTCATTTATTTTGTCTAATACTGTATGCGCATTGAATAAACTAGTCAAATATTTTCCAAGAAAAAACCACTAAGTGCCATTATTGCGCTTGGTTTAAGTTACTCCATTTCTTACAGCGCGATACGTTTAAAATGTATAGCGAAACATTTCCAACCATAACCTTTCAGCATACAAGTTGTCCCTATAAAATGCATTATATTCAACTGCCATTAAATTACTGTGATAGCAGCAATGCAAACAAAACCGAGCATAAACTACCAGGCTTCCGCTATGGTGGTGATCTCTTAGAGCCCTATTGTCTACCCCATGATAGTTTTGCTCCATTCATTTTTAACTTTAGCCCCGAGAAAATTTCATTTACTACATAAACGTAAGGTATCAATTTTAACAGATTCTCTATTTGCTGCCCATCTAAGTAATCAACTCTAGCAAGATAACACGGATATAATGTAAAATAACACCTATATAAATAAAATATATACCATATAATATATAATATCTGCATCACCCCATTCATCCTTCCCCAACTCGAGAACTTTGACCTCACCCCAGAAAACTCCATCCTTTATTGTCTGAAGGCAGTAGTAATTCTGGAATACAGTCATACTAAATACTGGAGTAATGTACAGTTGCGGTCAAAAATAAGCGGACGCTCGCGAACGTTCGCTCGGGAGTGGTCGACGGCGAGTGCTTGCGAGTGAGTAGACGGCCGCGAGTGGGCGTTCGCTATAAGCTGCCAGCCAGCGCTCGCTCGAAAGTTGTCTTTAACAGCTTAATTTCTGCAAAGACAAGCACATTTCTGAAGAAACTAAATAATTAAGAAAAAAGATTCAAATGAAACTGATTGGGCAATAAAACTACCTCGTGTCATTGATTATTATTTAATAAGTGTCTCGATTATGTATATTAAGTCTCTTACAAATATCTAATTCTTATTTCAACGTATCAATATTTATATTCCGGCTTCCAAATTTTTAAGGCATCAAAATTTGTATTTATAAAGGCTCTTCGAAGAAAAGGCTATACATGCTGTCGATAAAATTGAGCGACTCCAAAGCGATATAACGGGTGATATCCATTTTTTCTAGAAACGCCGCGCGCAATGGATTGCGCAAGAACGTCTACGCGTGATTACTCGCTATTCGGTCACAGCAACTTACGAGGGCTGCTCGCTGGAGAGTGCCCGCTCACATTGAATAGAGGGTGACTGGTAATCTGCGATGACTCGCTCGCAGCTGTATGCGAACGAGTGGTGATTCGCGCCCGCGCGTTGCTCGCCTGCGACCAGTCGCGAGCGGCTTGCACTTATTTTGACTGTAACTGTACGTGGCTGAGTCATTCATCTTAATTGAAACCGATTATATATAGAATAGAACATGAGCGTATAACGATTTTCTATAATAAGAATATTTATTTAATCTTAATTAGACCTGCATTGTTATTACAACACATCAAAAAGATAAAAAATCTTTTTCCTCCGCTTCTCAACTTATTTCTGTATCAAAATGAAGAAAACAGTTAAGTTCCTTGAGATAATTAAGCCGCACCGAGGCAAGCAAAATACGTTTGAACGTATCATCTTCGTCGTCAAGTGCAGCTAAAACTTTTTAAAACCTTTTGTCACACTTTTCTTCTGTTGATGCCTGTAGTTCAGCCAAACACTGATCTGATTTCATTTGTTGTTAGCAGATTTAATTATTGCGATAAGAAAATAACTATTTTTGATAATAGAGATTGCGTTCCTATCTTATGACGATATTGAAGCAAAAATAGTAAAATCGGTGCGAAATGTTGCGTAATTGGCGTTCGATCACAGTAATCAACGTTGAAGAAATTCATTTTCAAGATGTGGCAAAAACGAAACCCAGAGACTCGCCACACAGCAACAGGGTCTGACAGTAAATTATAGTGTCACTGCTCCGTTAGCCAGGTCGGTGGTATAGTTACTTTACTTAATGACGTCAACAATACCACATAATTACTCTTGACCGATCATCCGCAGCGCTTTGGTATACTAGCTATGTCATTAAATTCGTAATAATTTCCTTGCAAATTAATCACAACCAACCATGGTGTTTACGAAAAATATTCATTGATAACCGGCAATATTGCAATATCATGCAGCTACCAATCATGCGTCGATTGTTGTTCGGCTGTTATAATCGTTTGTCGCCGAAATTGCTTTCAGGTCTTGCATTAAATTGTCAAGATTTTTCATTTGATTATTTAACTCTTCAGTGCTGTACGAATGCTAAAATTGTGCAGAAAAATATACAAAATCAAGCCAAGTTATAAGAGCTATGTAAAAATACTGCGAGTGAGACGAAAGGTCACTGCGCGAAACGACTAACGCACGAAACTAACTAAAAAGCTGCAGCCCCTACGAATGTACGTGACGCATATACTGCAGGTGCGTAACGATTGCATTCGCTTTTCGACCGAGCAGAGGTCAGTGCAGACGTTTACTACCCGTTTCGTACCCAAGTAGTGATGCAATATTAGTACACAGAGGCCGGCCAGGAACAAGGTGGACTGGTCCCCATAGACTATGCTAAGACTCTCTACGGTGTTACCGAGCTTCCAGTAAATAGGGTTAAAAGAAGGACTCTATTTGGCCAACGGTGATTCATATTGCCTGCCTTCCCCTAAAAGGTGCCTCCTTCATTACTGGTTTCCAATTCCCACAATCCACTCAGTGGCGCAGTACGCCGGTCGAAAGAGTGGGCTATACCCAAAAATTGGGGAGGTCGCCTTGCGACAGCGTGTTTTTCTCCAAAAGTGGGTAGGTAGGCTCCCCCGTGCTACGCCAGTAGCTACTGTAACTAGTTGGTCAACGTGGACGGCATTTTTAATGTACACGCAAGACGATAAATTTAAATTTAAACTATTTGTAGAAAATGCTTCAACACTGCTGTTATAAACCACAGTCAGACGTTGTTGTTGGTCTTGATCTTAATGTGACATGAAAAATTAAAAGCCAAATGAACGTAAATTTAGCCGTTATATTTTTATTTGATTTATTTAGCTTCACCTCAATATTACGGGCATATCAGTAAGACCGGTCGGGTTGAATCACTATACCTAAGCGCACGCAATTTAATTACAATAAAACTAATTTTGTGAATCACGATATTTTTCTTAATTTAAACAGTATCCCGAATTAAACAAAGTAATAGAAAATCATTGTATTTATTAATAGATTTTAGCGTAAAAGTGGTGGACGCCGGCGGCTCACATAAGGCGAAAATATTGAGAAGTACACAAACGTAAAAATCTTAGTCATCATCTTTACATAGAAATGCCCAATCGCGTTGCGAATGAATAAACGAAGGCTGAAACGAACAGGGTGCGCAATAATTTGTAAGAACGTGTCTCTGAACAGTAAAAACCTTTGAAGTAGATACAGAAATACGAGGTTTATGGGACCTTCAGCCGCCTTGGGCCTGCGTTACGCATTATTCTGGTTGCCGGGCCATTGGCCCAGATTTTACACAAATACATTTACTTCCGTGTAAAAATATTATAAACACCACTCGGTTGTGTATATTTCCGGCAGCCAATGCAATCCATGTTGTTGATGTTGTGAATGATAGGAAAGACCTGGTAAGCTATCTGATGACTAAAGACTTCGATGAAGTCAATGTTGGATGTATTCCAACGTTTGTCACCCGCGCTAGAAGGGAAGTGCTGGATATAACGCTTGCAAATAGCAAAGTTGCTGGTGCGATCAGCGGTTGGTGTGTGTCGGAAGGTTTATTCAGGATCTGATTACAGATTTATTCAGTTTGAACTAGCAAATGTTGA
>JASANE010011700.1:0-57762 GCA_030248225.1 Trileptium ribeirensis
CTACGCGAAAGACTGCTTCATTTGTGGCAAACAGCTACTATACGACCGTGTCAGAGATCACTGTTATCTTTGTGGTCGATTCCGCGGTGCTGTCCACAATGAGTGCAACATTAGCTATAAACTCAACCGAGATGGAAACAGCTTTTTCCACAACTTGCGAAATTATGATCACCTCATCATGCAGGAGATTGGTAAATTAACCAATCAACTCAAAATGGAGCTGGATTGTATACCTAAAGGCGCTGAGGATTGTTTCTCCTTTAGCATCAAGCTTCAATATCAAATTGTGGAACAGCAACAACGATCTGCAACATATGACCCCAACGGTTATCTCGCTCATCTGTTCGCTGTACACGACTCAATGCAACCGAATATTCAACCTCATCTTCTAGAAATTGACGAAGATGAACTGTCTGATGTGGTACCTCTCGATCAGCTAGGTGAAGGAGAAGACAGTGATACAGAGGATAATGAACTGTTGGATAACGTTGCAGACGAAGATAATACAGAAGCGATAGTTTATTTTGATTTTGGATGCTTATTGCATCCAGCACAGATGCATATAGCATAAATTCGTTATACTGTTTATCGATGTATAAATTATCTAAAGTGTTTCTTGTAATCAATGCTAGAAAATACTATTGGTTGGAGTTGAAATACCCTGGGCGTTTATTTTATCATAAAATTTGACTGTTTTTGCGATTGGAGATCCCTTAAAATCCTAGGGAGGTAAACCAGAGCTTGAGCAAATGGTGTCAATGACTACATTTTTGCATACCCCGTACCCGAAAACCTTCAGTCAAGTTTTAATAAATTTGGTTATTTTTGGGATTCGGGGTCCCAGTAAGGAGATAACAGCCGTCAAAGTCTCATACTACAAACTTAAAATTTGTTTAAACTGTCTCAATGACTACTTTTTTGGATTCCTCGTACCCGAAAACCTTTTCTAAAGTTTTTAAAAATTGGCTTATTTTTGTCATTTAAGTCCCCAGTAAGGAGATAAAATCCGTCAAAGTCCTAGAGGGCCATGCTGTTACTTGTTCAAATAGTGTCAATGACTACATGTTTGGATACGATGTAACACTGCTTCAAGTACGTAACTATAATGTGTTGAGATCCTTATTTCGCGTCACTTGAATCAGAGTGAGCAGTCATAGCGAGAAAATTCCTATAATAAGCAGTAACAGTACAAAATTAAGTAAGGGAATGACATCACAATCATCGAAAATTATGAGCCAGATACGTGTAAAACTTCTAGGTTAACTGTAACAGCCCGAGTTTTGGTCGAAATCTCATGTATCCAAAATCAGGCCATAGGGGCCTCAAAATTCAATGGATAAAGGGCGATCGGATACAGGTGGAGCGTGGTCCGGACTATAACTTGTGCATTATTGTTCGTTGTTATAAAATAAACTTCATGTTATCATTATATTGTATTGGTACGGTCACGTTCCACCAGCCCGAGGTGCGCGGGGTGATTTCGCACCCAAAATTGAATCAATATCTTATGGTTAGGGTATCCGATCGACCCCCGGACAATTATTGCTCTATATATATTAAAACGTTGTGTCATTTATTTGTGTTGAAATGTGGGTCGGATGCGTAGTCGGATCGGCCGGGGACAAGGGGGAGAGACTTCGCGTTTCACCACAATCTGACTTAACGAATTTTGTTAATTAGGTGCCCCAGGGTCGGTTCCGGTGCGCATCCGTGCCTAAAATAAATGAATTATATTTGTTGCTAAAGTGTGCAAGGTAATTTGGACATGCCCCTGTGTGTCAGGATGGACCGAGGTGGAGTGCAAGACTTTTATCAAAGTTCGAAAGGGGATTTTTGTTTTAATTCGGACTTAGGGGGATCTGTCCTGACACGCAGGAGGCCGGCAGTTATGCTTTGTACATAGATATTGTGTGGGAGATTTGGATACGTAACGAAGGATTTCATAAAGTTGGCTCAGCGTAAGAAAAGTTTCATTTTCCAGGGGGTGTACAAATTTTGGAAATTCTGGGATGGTTTTAACGTTCAGGCAAAAGGGGGTGATAACATCGTGTTAAGGGATCTCTAAGGCTTCAAAATTGGCCTTGCGGGTCAACCTAACCCCATCCCGTATGTACTTAGGGGCCCTCAATCCGGCGTTTAAGCTATCCAACTTTAGGGCCCTAAATCATCAGATCTAAAACCAAAACTTCCCGATTTTTGGAGCCCTATACCTCAATTGGGCCCTATACTAATCATTTCACTGAAAACCGGGGCCACCCGCCCCAACGGATCTTCACGGGACTCGCATAACTTAGTTAGGACCCAAAATTCTCCTATCGTACACGCATTTATCTGCTTTTTACGGGGCTCCTAGGGTACTTACACTAAAACTAAGGTCCTCATAAGCAGGCGACCAGCCAGGGCATGGATATGATCCCGCCCCCGGTCGCCTGCTCCCTTCCGTTCCTGAAATATAAACAAAAACAATAAAAAATTTTACTGCAAATAGAGCGCCTGAAGCGCTGGTATATGTTGTTATTTTCAAAAACCTCGCGCCGACCAGCGCGAGGTTCTGCCTTGTTTACGTGCTATTTGGCACGTCTCGGCCACTGTCCAGCAAAAAGCTTATTATTGTCGGCATCGTTTTGTCAATTGTTGTGCGTCGCCCTTTAGGGGCTCGTTGTAATGTTTAGCCGCCGCCGTTATATATATATATTTGTATTTTGTGTAGGGTGTGCTATTGTGTTGGTCGCATTTAAGTGCACAAATATTTTTGGGTTTATTTTAGTTAGCTGGCAAGAAGTTGTCAAATGTTTTGAGAAATAGATGGACGACCACAAGTTTTGCAGGCAACAAAGGGTCTGAAAAAGGGGGGGTTTCAGTTAGGTATAAAATAGACTGCCCAATTCTCCGATTGGGACCAGTCGAGTCTTAAGTTATTAGGAGTTGGCGGTTGTCGCCATTTGAGCTTATTTTATTAGGTTTTTCGTTTTTGTTTTGGTTTGAACATGCCAGGGCTGGTTTCTCGCCGTGCCTCCACGGTGGAGAGCCTTCCCTGGTGCTCGCTGCTGTTTCGATCCTACCAAGGGCCGTCCTTGCGGGCGTTGGAGTGTCGGAAGGATGCCCCGCGCGTCCGTAAGGGCCGGGCCCCGCCAAATTCTTAAAATTCTCGCAAACGGATCAAAATTTTGGTTCTCGCATAGCTCGACTGGTTCCCTCGCTCCTCGGACGTTTTTCGTTTTCCACAGGTCCGAGGAGTGATTAAAATTGTTAGATTTTAGGCAAGTGGCGGTACATAAAATTTCTAGGCTAAGGAGATTCAGTGACAATAGTTCCGTTTTACATGATAAGGACCAAAATTTCTTTAACTAGGTCTTAGCCAAAATTTATAAGGGGTACAGAGAACGACACGAAGGACGTAGCCGCTTGCATCCGCGGACGATACACGTTGTCTCCAATTGTGTGAAATCGGGCTTCAGCGTCGAATCCTCATTCGTTCGCTGTTTCTGCCGCTTCTGGTTAAATCCTGATGCAAGCGACTGCGGGCCTGGATCTGACAAAATTTTAGAAGGATCATTGGTTGAGCATAGAACGGAAACAGGGGCTGGAGCTGGCGCTGAGCTAAATTGTATTAAATTTTGGTGAGGCGTAGATTTTCTAACCGTGCAACTACGGGGGAAATCTATGTCGACGTCCGCTCTCGGAGCCCTCTGGGAGCGAGTTTCGGATTAACTAAGCCGTACGCAGGCCACTCCAGTCGCTGTTGAAATTGTGTAAAATTTTGGATTTTCGGCCCGGTTTGTTTCGAAGCCAAGTTGTTTCGCGGAGTAAATCACTGCCGGCTTATAGATAGACAACCGTAAATTGACCGGAGATCGTCATCGGGAAACTCATCAGCGCCAGAGACCCTTCGGTTAGGCTGTCTCAACCAAACTTTTCAGGGTATCATGTTTGAAAAGGTGTAATCAAAAGTTTTGGAGTCGCGTTCAAAAAAGGGGGTTGCCAATTATACGTCCGGGTGCCTTGCAGGGTACCCAAAATCTAAATTTCATCATCTACTATATGTTGTAAATAACTTGTCGTATGCCCCGATTGGGCGGTATTCTGTCTTTTATGAAGCGTGTTAAAATGAGCAGGAAAAGATTCAAGAGTAAAACAATTGGGTCGTGTGTCACTTTGTGTAGCAGTTAGGAGTTTTGTTTAAACTCTGGCCTAAATAGGAAATTCAGAAAGCAGCTTCACCATAACCCAAGTAGGTTGACCCTAACTAAATTCTACACGTCTAGCGAACGAGCAAATCCTCCACCCCGCGTCCCGTCGAGTCGATTTACCAACGCAAGCTCAACCGCGTCCCCGTTTTAGGCCCGAGCCAGCGCCCCACTTTACAACCTGCACTTTATCCTTGTTCTGCTCTGACCGCCTGCTGCGAATGCTCCCATGGTGATTGTCGCTAGCACTAGTGAGTATAGGAGAAATCTTCAAGGGACTGGGGCCCTCGCCTCAGTGCCCTGTGCGTTATTGCAAGTAACGAAAATGTAGAGAACCTGCCCCTTTGTGATCCTTAGGATCGTCGCGTGCTTATAGTCTAGGCTTTAGGTCAGTTGTGCAACGCTATAAAATCAGAAACGAGACAATAGTGCATAGGGACACGCAAGTGGGGAGTCTTGCCCATGCTATACTGGGACTAGAGAATCCCGCTGAGGGAATTAAGTGGATTATGAGGGAAAGGCGAGTCAGCCTTATTACCTGTGAGCAGGCTTAGGGGTTGACTCTCCCTCGGGGGACCTCATACCATTAGGCACGTGGGCCACTATAGGGGCCAGGCCGAACACCCTGGTTAACCCGCCGGCAGCCTACTAAGCTAAGCGGTTCCCTTAGGTCATCGCATAGATCACCGGGGAGTCGTGGAAGCCGGGGTTGTCCGGGCACCACACGCTGAGAAAATAGTGGTGCAGCCGGGATCCCTTAGAGCCAGAACTGGTCCTAGTACATAATAAAAGTGGGGGCCACGCCGTGAGGCGTCAATATAATTTGGGGACAAATAAGTTGAACTTATTAGGTGTCGGACCTCTCGCATGTCTTTAACACACTGATGATTGTGCAAGTTTATAGGTCAAAATGGTAGGTCATAACAAAATTGGTAAATAAACGGGATTGGTACCACCGTGTGCTTGGTACTATTTTCAGCCGCGCGTACCTTGTGGCATTGTTATATGTGTTCTCATGCATTGGTAATTGATGTGGAGAGTGAGCTCATGCGCTCCAGGGGTTCGTGCAGTCGCTCCGCGTCTCGGTAACTCAAAGTTGCTGCTCTGTAGGGGGTTTGTACTTTCAGCTGAAATTAGATTTTGGTTAGGGATACTGCCACCTGGATCGCGTGAGCCCACGCGCATATACAAATTGAGGAGTAAAGGTGACCTTGAAGAGAGATGTGAAGCATGGGACAATATTAGTTTGTATAGCAAAGTACACATCATGTGTTGGTGCCTTAGGGTGCGTGATGAAGCTGTTCGATAACATTGTATTCCGTCTCGTTTCAGAATACAGCATTTTGGACCAAAAGACGCCAGGCGATTTGGTAACTTAACGCGACTTAATTAATATCTGTTGCGATTGTTATTTTTATTGTATCGGACTTGCCGAGTACTAGAATTTGATAACCACCTGGGTATTCAATTGTGGACTTTCTGGCAGCCGAATTTTATTACGCCATCGTTGACATTCTGTTGCTGGTTATAGCCGTCCCGGCCTTCCAGATCATTGCGACGGTGCATCTTTGCTGTTCGACAAGCAATAACAATATCCGTTTGCTGAGCGCACCCGGCACTACGCCCGAGCTATCAACGTTGTGTTTGGCCTATCCTCGACCGGTTTCGACAAGTGGTGCAGCTACCATACGGCGGGTTTCGATCGTACGACGTAAAGGCAACGACTCGACATATTTTTTTGCAAAGGACATTGACTGTCATATCGTGAACAGAACTCAGGGTCAGTATTTGATATTAATGTATAAGATTTATGCGGTAATGTATTCTGCGTCATTGGCGATTATGTAAATTAAGATCCTTATTGATGTACCGTTTGTAAACGTACATTTAATGTTGTCTCTATGCCCCGCACGTACCTCTGAGCCAACTTGGGCAATTACTTCCCGGGGATATTAAAATTTGGCCGAATAATTGATAAGAAGGATAATCTTGTTTTCACGTTTAGCGGAAGTGGAGTGGCCTAAGTTCAAACGACACTCGTTATAATCAGGAATATCAGTTAGGCTAACCCTGCTAGAACTTCATTTTCGAACAACTGGTTTGGCTGAAGCGAAGCGAAAAATTCACACAACTAGTCACACACTTAAGGAATAGGCACACAGGTACAGTGAAGTTTACTAACAGTAGAAATTCCGTAATAGAGTAAACACATATATCTGATTATACATTTAACATCCGTGCTCGAGTCAGGTTTGAGTTACGGACGCCCAACAACTCAAAACAAATAGGGAATATTACTAATTCGGAATTCAAAAAATGTCATTACCAGCGAGCGCAAATAGAACGCCGATTAGTGGAACGTCAACAACAAGTGTAGGAGGTGGCATAGCCACCACGGCTGGTAGTACAAACGGACCCAGCCCCACTGTATCAGGAGACCCACTAGTAGCAATCCTGCAGCAGCTTATGGAACGGACAACCACAATGGCCCCAATCATACAGGTGGGCGACATCCCACGGTTTTCAGGAGCTGACGGACAGGACTTCGAGGCGTGGTTAGCCACCTATGACAACCTGACGGACGCAAACGGATGGACACTTGAACAGAAACTTATCTGTTTCCCGACTGTATTGAAGGACGAGGCGCTTAAAATTTACGAAAGTTTCCCGGACTGCCAGAAACAAACGTACGAAGCCCTTTGTTACAACATGGGTTTCATGTACTCCTCCTCGCAGCGCGACGAAGACGCACTAATCACGCTACGCATGCGCATACAGGGCGAACGAGAATCAGTCGCCATGTACGGACTGGACCTTCAAAACCTAGTGGACAAAGCATTCCCGGAGGTAAAAAGAAGGCGAACAACGAGACGCGTACCAAAGAACAACCCCTTTCTGCGACAAGGACTGAGGAAGGAGCTGAAATCCTGCGTAATAGGGAAAACTTATCCATCATTCAAACACATGATGGATAAGCTCAAGTACAAGGAGGACGCCATTATAGCGTCCCAAAAGGATATTATCGGAGTGCCGGTTCGCAAAAGCAGCCGGTCTAAAACAGTTAATTACATGACACAGGGAGGTGAAAGTAGCCAACTAGTAGATCAAATACGTGAGGCACTCGATGAGAACAAGCGCACCACAGCTGGCAGTGATGCCACTATCGCTCGGCTCATTGATCTACTAGACAAGCGTACTGAACAACACCAGTTAAACGCAATGATGCAGAATAACGGAGCACCGCAAGTAGGCGCAAATGCAATACCACCAGCAACGCCAGTAGGAAACCAGTGTTTTCGATGCGGCTATCTAGGGCATTTCGCTAGGGAATGCCCGTATTTCCGAATGGACATCTATGATCCATTACAAAATGAGTATACACGCTTAGCCACGCGAGCAGCGCCTAACTACGCGTACGGTGCACCACCGCCACCCGCTATGGAATATGCTAGGCCACCACCACAATATAACAACCGTCCTCGCTATCGAGTAGTGGAACCTAGAGGCGGAGCACGCTACTCGCGACGCGATGATTGGAACAATACAGCTAATCAGCGGGGATACACTGGTTATGGGCAGCAAGGATGCTATCGCCCAGAACCCGCCAGCTACAACACGTATGGCAATGGTGGTCAGACCGAATACTACAACAGATCCCGCGGACGCAGCGCAAATGGGTATAACCAGCGAAACAACGGGTATAACCCAACATACGATCGACGCTATGCTGCACCACCCCAACCACTGTCGGCCGAAGCTGCACCGTTTCGTCCGCGTACACCCAGTAATGGGTGGAATAACGCAAATCAGTTAGGAGCAGTGCCTCGAAATAGACCCGCGCAGGCACCAATGCATAATAACGAACGAGTTGAGCGCCGTAATGCCGGCGTAATGTCAGTGACCAAGGCAGTAGATCCTGAGCTAGCACACCGCTTAGATGTCATGCGACATGAAATGTCTACGCTTGAAGAACGCGCAGGAGCTGGCTTAGGCACCCGTTCAGCACAAGTTAATTTAATGGTCACTGAAGACGAATCAATGCAAGAACAGAGCAACTCAAATTTCGAGAGTGAGCAAGAATACCCAGATGAAATTGAAGCAGAACCAGGTGCATATCAGGTAAATTCACTGCAAACCAATAGGAACACAGCAATAAATTGGTCACAAGCGATCAGGTCGCGGAGTGGCAATATAGAAGACCAAACATATGAAGAAGGAACGCTTGCATACGGAGAATATAATTACAGCAAAGTACACGGCAACATTGAACCCACACGGCGCTCGGCTTTGTTGTTTCCAACCCCTGGCGCGCAGGGTGTGACCCGAGACCTTGTGAATACTGGTTGGCCAACCAACTTATTTGTATATCCCGATAGGAAGTCAGCGCGAGGAGATGAAGAGTACCGAGATACCGAGAGGAGTGAGAGGGGAGGAGGAACCGAGAACCTAATGGAACCTAATGATCCTGATGTGCCGAGTGAGAAATATGGGAGGTGGCCGTTCGGACTTCGGGGGCCGATTAATAGGGCATCCGTGTCAAGCAATGACCCAAACGCTGGCACGTGTAACCCATCTCAGGCGGCTGCACATCGGATGGAACCTAAGTACCTAATGGATGGAGAACCTAATGGAATGGAACCTAGAGAGACGCCGTTCGGACTTCGGGGGCCGATTAATAGGGGTCGCGTGTTTGGTAATGGCTCTAACGCCGGCACGGCACAACCTGGTGAACCCGCGAAGATTCTTGAAGCCCATTTAATGGTCGAGGGCGACGGAGACGGATGTCCTAGCTTTACCGAGGGCGATGGAGACGAGCGCCCTAGCCTTATCAGGGGCGATGGAGGCAATCGTCCTAGCTTTACCGAGGGCGATGGAGACGGAAGTCCTAGCCTTATTCAAAATTGTGTGTGTCTAGCGGAACCAGAAGAACCTGCGGATGGAATAGTGAACCTAGCGGAACCTAATTGTGAACCTAAGAACCTAGCGGATACTGAGAACCTAATGGAACCTAGTGGATGGAATGGATTACCGAGAAACCGAGAACCTAAGGAACTAAGTGAACTTAACCTAGCGGATGCATCCAACTTAACTAAACTGACTTCCACCAATTTAGGGCGGCCGTGTGAGGCCCCTGTAGCGTTTCAACCGACCGGGGAAGACCGTAAAGGACACTGGTCAGGTGCGATGGAGACCTTCGGAACACGGGTCAGTCCGATTGTCCTAACTCCGTTCAAAACGAAGCGCCGACCCCCGGACCAGGGGCGGGGGAGGCCGCCGGCCGGCGGGGAGGGGGGCGCGGGGGGGGGCCCCGCCCCCAAAATTATAATTTATGTGTAGGATCAAATTCGAATAGAGTTCGGTCCCTAAGTGTAGAAGCCGTAGGATCCGACCAGGTCGGAAACGGAAAAAGTAGAATTTTACTGTTAGCTTTTTACTTGTTAGCCTGTTAGAAAAATAGCAGGAAACACAGTTTTATGCGAAGTTGAAACCCGCTGTTGATTGTCAATGCCTTAATTACTGAAAAAGGTCTAAAACTGCAATGTTGTCACACAGAATTTGCAACCACGCAGTGCAGCGGCACTTGAATCTTTCAACGGGCAGGGTTATGTGCAAACCACACGGTGGCTGTATCGACAGGAATGTGTATAATTATTTGGTTCGAATTAATAGTGAAAGTATTTCATATTTTTAGCATTGTGTAAACTTAGTAACTGGTGTCAAACTGCCTACCATCCAAGTGATGCTGGAAGCGCAATACAATAGAGTATGTAATTTAAGTCTACGATCCAACTGTCGATCTATTTATTTTATGATCCGTCGTGGTAAAAATGCCATACATGCCCGCGAGTTTCTATCACAGGTAAACGGACCGGTGCGGAGAGTGGGATGGTGGTAGATAACCACCAAGGGGTGTAACCCTAGGTTTTTAGTTTTTCTTGGAAGGGGTGGCTCTATGGGCAACCAACTTCCGTCCCATAACCACCTGTGGGCATGTGTGCCTCGCCTGTGCCTGACTAGTTTGCTACTTTAATACGCTCGATACAGATCCCATGGCTCTATTCAGTACAGCGCCTATTTAATTTAAATTTGCCATGGGGCAAAAGTTTCTGACACGGTGAACGAACAAAGCTATACTTATGCTAAGATTTTTATGCTATGCTATTTAATTTAGCTGATGCTTGAAAGGTATACATATACCATTTATGCCATATAAATCATACACATGAAATGTTGAGGCTGTTTAAACGGGTGTAAATAATGCTCCCGGGCGTAATATTTTGTTGCATAACGGTTTTCCAACTATTTTCGACTCCAAAATACTGAAATAGTTTTTTCTATTTGTTCCGGGGGGGGGGCGTAGGAAAAAAAGGAAAAAAAACATTTTTTCCGATGGTTTTTTGGTAACCCAATCCTGGACGTCAAACAGTCGATTGTCAACGTTTTCGATACGTGCCGCTACACCAACGGCAACAATACACGATGTCGCATATTGAACCAAGTGCAGCGAACAGAGAAGAGTGGCGACGAGTGATCAGCATTGAGGCCCACCAAAACCGTGGGGCCAGGCGAATACCCGGTGAAAATGGACATAAGTGTATATATACATTATATAGACGTACCGTATTTGTCAGAGTTGAGTGCTGTTCGTTCTCAGAAGTTCAAATTTTTAAAAATTTATTCTGCGTTTTAAATTATTATTATATTATGTATTTCTTATTATTTCTGTTTTAATTCTATTATATAACAAATATATTTAATCTATCTGCGTTGATGGATTTTATAAAATATATATATTTTGTTTCGAAAGAACAGTATTCGAAAGCAAAAACTACTTATAATTTTTATCGTTAAGAGGATTATACGGATTATTTATTCTCGCGGTATTATATTTACTGAGTGAGATTTGATAAGATCTGACGCGTGTAAAAAATTCGATTGTTACGGGAGCTGTATTTTCAAATAAAAATATTCAACGGCGACTAAAATGTGCTGTGTCAATAAACAGGATCTTGCAAAACTGTATTACTGTGTTAAAAAGTGCCAAAATTAATTTCGTCTCAGTTTGTAAGGGATCTTATAAAACTCAATTCCTTTTGTAAAATATTGAACATCACAAAAATACTTAGTGTACAATATGCAATATATAGTAAAATAAAAAACTGCAACAGCTATGTCACAAGCTAGCAGTGCAAGCTAGCCGTGCATTCAAATATTTGTGCAATTTACTCATTCAAACTGATGCTTTTGAACTAGTAAATCCGTGCAAATCCCTGAGTGCACGAAAAATCATGCAACAACTATTACATATACACCAATCTGATTTCAAAGATTAACCCCAGTGTCAGAGCTTTATGCGGGAGACTGGCTATTGCGGATTGGATTTATGAACAGTCGGGTAGCGAAACCCACAATGGGCACAGCTCTAAATGCTTCAGTAATATGTGTAGAATTTCACACAAAAACTTTAGTTATACATTATAAATTATTCGATACTCGGCTTGCAAAATGGTCTCAATAATAGCGGTTCCCTTTAAGGGTGATGTCCAGAGAACTTAACGAGTTTTGTTTGTTGGTGCTATTAAAAAGTCGGTTTCCCACACACTATTTTAAGATGGCTGTCAATGACTCAGTACTTCCCTTTCGTGACCGTTGTTTTGAATACCCAGTGATTTTATTGTATATATAATGTGCTCCGTTGAAATAGCTAGGTGCTCTCTTTATTGGACACTACCTCAAAGACAGTGGTTTCTTTTATTGGGTCAGTGACCGTTGTCGTCGAAACTTGACTACGTATACTGTTACCGTTATGGATTGAAAGATATCATTGCTACTTCTAGTGTGCGCTGTCTACATCACGTGTAGTGGATGACGCCAAAAAAGTATATAGTTGATTTCGAAATCTGGTACTCCCACAGACCATTTTCAATGTTGGACCGTTTAACCACTTTCATATTACCCTTAACTACCCAAAATCACGCTTTCTTTCTGAGTAGCTCGTTGGGCAATAGGAAAGTGGGTTACGAGCTTGGACACGCCCAGGTCATATAGCCCGTGCAGGCAGATCCACTGTCCTCAGATACCCTACCATAAAGCTAAATATATACCGTAACATGATTTTGAAATATTTCTAATGATTAGCACTATAACAGTTCACAATTTGCGTACATCGCTGGTGAAATATGCATTCATTGGTTCTTAGCATTCATATTTATGACGTTCTGCTTCTATATAAGGTTCCACAGTGATGCCCTAATCTTGCTTTCATATATAAAGGACCCTAAGACAACACACTGCCTTGATTTTACTATAAATCCACAGCACTGACACTATTACGTTTATTTGTAGTGAAATTCTTACAACATGTTTACCACAAAAGACTAATATTGGCACAGTAGCGACATATTTATATACCGTAACACGATATTGAAATATTTATGATTAGCCACTATATTAGTTCACAATTTTCGTGCATAGCAGATAAAATATGAATTCATTGGTTCTTAGCATTGGTTATGTAACTTATGAAGCTCTGCTTCTATATATCATTCCACAGAGATGACCTTATCTTGTCGCATGTAATGGACCTAGGACAACGCAGTACCTAGGTTTTACCGTGCCACAGTAAGTAAGTAGCATAAGTTGCTGCTTAACATTTAGTAAAGGTTAAGGACAGCAACATATTTAGTATACACCTGCGTAAAAATAGCATAATATTGCTTTAAAACTAGCATACACATTTTGAGTGTGCTAGTTATTCGTCAAGATAGATAGTACGTGGTCGAACTACGGGAGAACAGACCCCTTACGTCTTGCCGCTGACCTGTATTGGCCACCTTCCCAAACTTTTACCTTACCCTTTGCGAAAGGCCGATATATTTTTATCGATTGTCATGTGAAATGTTTGCGAAATTTTGGCAATTATTGCTCGTCTAAAACTTTAAAATGCAGTTATATCGATACAGGAACATATATGAAACGATATATACCATATATATACCTATTATAACCATATATAGTGTAAATTATATATACAAATAAATACACGTATATAATCCGCAGCTAAACTTAAAATGACTACGCTGACCATCCTATTTTGTTTTTTGGTAAAAATTTTCGTAACCGAACATTTTCTAGTCGGTCAGAAGATGCTTATTTTTGTTTGTGAATATCAAATTTGTTAGCGAACAGAATTTTGTCGAATTTCAGGTAACAAAGGTTTTGTTCGCAAACAATAATTGATAAATATTAGGAACGTTCTGGAAGCGAAAACTCATGCACAGTACTGTACCACTCTAGTTCTCCAAGTGCCACACAAAATTATAATAACAATTTAACAATTCTAATACCTTCTTAGTCAGCTCAAAAGAAATAACAAATATAACTACTAACCGGTTATCTCATTACACTACACGGAAGTATATATCAGAATAACCATGAATGTGTAAGATGACTAATATAACGTAAAACAGTTCAACATAGAAAACTACCAACACTCTCGTTAGCTGTGCCAGACGACTGCATAAACGCGACATAACTTGAGCAGAGCGAAAATCTTAATAAGTGTGCAAATGACATGTTGTATAATCACTCAGTTTCAATTGATGGTTGTCTCAACTCAACAGAGTAAAATCAGTAAAATATTTGAGTTCCGAACGCACGTAAGTCTTACAATCGCATTGTTGAAAGCTGTTATGTAGGTCGTAGTTATCATACTATATATATGCTTGAGATTTACAGTTTTTGCATGTCACATTGTGTCTTTCAGCTGCACAATGTTAAACATTTATATATTTCCCCATAACTACAGCACAGAATTTGCAATGCTTTACCCTTACATATAAGGCATATTGTGTAGACCTTTCACATTCACCTAGGCATACAAGAGACGCTTCACTGTGACCGCTGTCTCTGTCATTCTTTTCAAACAATTACGTAAAATTAGTTCAAGTAAACGTTTGCAGTGTAACGGAATGCTCGTGTGTCATTAAACAATGTGCCGTTATGATATTATATTCATGTAAAACTGAAGTTCCTACTAAGAATACTATATTCTCCCGGAAATCTGTGAGTACAACTATAATAATATAGATTACTACCAAAAACCATTGGGTGGAAACGGTTAAAAGCAGTCTTGATGCGAAAATAAGAAGTGAAATTTGACATTGGTTAGTCGAAAAAACAATGTTTTAACGTCGCTGACACATAAATTTGAAACCCACTTGTAACACGAACATTATAAAAAAAGTATTACAATATGAACGCCATCGCGAAAACCAAAATAAATAATGTCAATAACAAAAATTTGATTAAACAAAAATGATTTTATCAACAGTTAATACTTTCAAACACAACGCGGTCAATTGGCACTAGCGCATATTGCGATGCGTCTGAGTTCGTCGTGTGACATGCGTTTGCTCGTGTGGTATTAATATTTGCTCGCTTTGCGAGGTTCCTTGAGGAACCGAATAATGCGCGAGTAAACTTAAGTTGACCACGCCAACCATCTTATTGCATAAAATTTGTTACGGAACGCTTTTTGGCCAATGGAAATTCGGCGTAAAACTGCTCCCAAACACACAGCTCGCGACTGACTTCTAACCATTTTGTGTTCGTGAAAATTCAAGTAAAATTAGCCAAATTTTTGACAACAAAAATTTGTCGATTTGATTGTGACGTCACTTTTGCATTAAATTTCCTCGCGAAGACTGAATAATCCAAATTTAAATGATTAGGAATTAGGAAACAGAATTTCTACAAATTTGAAATCGCCGAAATTCTGTTCCAACTCAAGGTTTAATTTCTGGCACTGGAATTTGGTTTTGCCAATTTTTGGTTAGTGAAAAACCGAATAAAATTGAGCCTTTTTCTGTAACAAGGGTTTGCGAATCGATATCGGTAATGATAAAATAGGATTGTTGGCGGGGTCACCTTAAGTTTACTCACGCATAACAGCTCTTAGACAACGTAGTGGTTTGCGAACATCGTTCGCAATCAAATAATCTGGGTTTTAATCGTAAGTTTGTCAAACAGTCCACGGTAAACAAACTAATTCAGGCATGAAAGCGTTACACCGACACCAACAATTTTATATATTCGATTTGGACTTTGTTACGTAATGTAATAAAATTTCTTGCTGTCAAAGCTAGAAAACTGTGACTTTTAAAATTACGAAATCATTTGGCTGTAAATTTGTAACTCTAAGTCAAGTCTACCACTCATTTCTTTCATAGTAAATTTCAACAGTTGACACCTTAAACGTTTTAGTATCGCTTCAACCACTTTAAATCAAAAATGGTTCACAATATAGCTGAACACGTAAAGCGATGGTGGCAATGAAATGACTTCCTCCAAATTTCAAAAATTTATTCCTAGAATTTCCGCACCACAAGGCAACTGCGAAATGTTTTGTTGAACTTGTGCTAAATTTCAGATCAATTCTACTTCAGTTAGTTATACCCACGAATTCAGGAAGAGGATCGCCTACTAGGCCATCGCGAAACCTGGGTAATAGTCAGATAAGTTAGATTTTGCTTATAGATAACATAGCGTTCGACAGCTGTATAGGGGCACTAGGGAACAACAACGAATGCTCGATAAATGGATCGCGACATATGGTTCGGTTTACATAGCGATGGCCAACGCTGTACTACATACTCTTGTCGGACATTTAGCATCAAGCCTTGCATGAGCAAATCTTCACACTGACAGCTGTGTCTTCGTCAGTGTGAAAACAAAATGAAATGCAGTTTTAAATAACGGCGAATATTTCCAAACTGGACTGGGACTTTTAATGTCATGATAAAAATAATATATAACCAATTAAACAGTTAACACACTTGAATAACATGACAATTATAGACTGAGCACAACAGATAAAAATGAAATACGGCAAAATATAAATCAAATTACGGTTAAGGAATGAAATATTCGGAAAAAATAGAAACCAATCTGAGAATAAATATTGAAAGAAGATTTAATTTGATTTCGCACAAGTATAAACAATATAGCAAAACATCTATGCTTAACTTTATACAGAAGGTGCTCACCAGAAATCGCTGTTTATGTCGACGAACACTGTACGTTAGGGTTTATAAATTAGTTGAAGGATATTTTGAAAAGTATGTAGTCTCACAGTTAGTAACAAAATTGCATACTACACCATATAGCTAGTAATCAGTAACAAATGATTATAGAGATATTATGTACCCTAATACGTCAAAACATCTGAGATTTCGAGCGAGTGCGACTACTATTTTAAAATCCATTTATTACAGTTAAAATTTTGGACACTCAAGTCACTATTTCTGATTATCTAATTGCGTTAGCTTCCTATACCCCTAAAATTATTTTTCAAAGAAAACGTTTTGAGTCAAGATTAAATAAGTCATCCACGCGTGACAGTCGTTTCTTGCTAGTATAGGGTGTCCCAGAAGTAAGGAAAACACTTTAACTTCAATTGAATTTACAGTCGACCAATTGGCAGCCGGCAATTTATCAAGTTATTCCAAGACAATAGCAATATTGTGATTCCCAGTGGCTGTGCGTAGACAAGTCGAATACCGATCCAGTAGCATCGAATTTTCGATTAAGAGCAAGAATACATATTGGTGCCCGGGGCTAGCAAACACGAATAATGGCGCCATGGGCGAATAACTTCAGATAAATTGTTGTATTTTGAGTAATATTACTGCTGTAATTTTGTCGCTAACACAAAGGCGCTAATTAGCCATATAGTTAGTAATACCTTATTATAATGATTGTCCATAACAAACAAAAAATCATAAAATTATCTTAAGTGGTTGTTCAGTTATGACAGTTCAAACCGTTTTCTTTACTACTGGCACAGCCTGTATAGTATAAACATTATGCACCACAATATTTTTAGTTATGAATATAGAAATATACTATAGCACTGAATTTCCCTCATCTGCATATATACAACTGTGCTAAATACATTATTAGTAAGCAAAGCCAATTGATTAACGCGATGTTTCGTAAAATTTGCAGGTATACAGTCCCGGTCATATTAACTGGATACGCACGTGCGCACGCACACAAATGCATTTAAACACATACAAACTTGCATTTAAACGCAAACGCGTATGAACGCGCGCGTGCATTTTTCGTGTAATTAATTCTGTCCGTGACTGTACATTCGCCAGCTGCACAAGTTGCGAAGATTTCATGTTTTTGTGGAAGATATTTTCGAATCGGGTGAATAAGTGAGTGAAGTTTCCGCTAATTATGAAATTTAACTCTTTGATCTGTCTGGGACAACCGTAACTCATCACCGCACGGATAATTATTAGCATTTTTGTTGCATGCTTTAATGTATCTAATTTTTATTTTATGCAATGTTAATCTATGCCAAAAATTAATTTATCCAGCAAAAAAATCAATGTATTCTATGGTTTGATTAACAGAGTTTACTCTCGCTATAAATTTTGAACAAAAAACGTTTCTTTCAACATTTTAAAAGATTGTGCGTGTGTTTCAGTAGCATGCCAAAGTGGCTTCGTAATGTCATTAAGGTTTCGCCAGGATAGTTAAAAAGGATGTTAAAATAGTAGGCTTACTGTCACTGCTGGAAATAGAACCAGATTCAGCACACCAGACAATATTGAATTCGCTAACTCAAACGGAGCTATCTTTTACATTTATACTTCAGCGACATTATGTACATGCGGCATTGAACTAATGAAATCTTATTCATCAGCAGTTGTTTTAAATCGATACGTGGTGGTGTGGATATACGTTTGGTCTGGTCGCAATATATTGTCCGGAAAGGCTTCCTGAAATAATTTGTAAACTATAGAGTCTTGCTTTAGAAATTGTCACATATTTTCAACGTAAACAACTTAACGTATGTAAATCGTAAATATGTTGGACTGGTAGAAAAACGCAACTGGTAATAGCTGTACCTTGGTCATGATAATATAGCAGCTTTTCAGCCATCTCACCTAATAATACCGGTAGTTGATCACTGTAAGTTCATATTTTGAACATAAATAGAACCAAAAAAGATTGATGCTGTTTATATCCTCCAAATCAAATCCCTGTATCGGTATTGCAAAAAAATTGTACCAAGCGCCTCGGTCTAACAGTGAAATTGTCGTGAAAAACTGGACTTTATTTACATGAAAAAATAAAACAAGCCAAGAAAGCTAAACTTTTAACCTTGAAGTCCAGCTGTGTAATAAAAAAGCCATATATTAACCGTAACAAGATATATGTAATATTAGATTACATCGATGGGACCGTACATTTAGCTCAGACATAGTCAAAAGCAGTGAATGGCGCAACTGGTGGCACATTTGCTACAAAATAGTATAATAGGATATCTTTCTTTTCTATACAGATGTGGATATATATAATGCAAAAATTGTGTGTCTTCTAGAATTTAACACACTAAGGGCCCAGTTAGGGAAAGCTATAATTTAAATATTCTTACAACGTTAATAGCATTCGGATAGCCGTGTGTTTCCAACGCCAGCCCTGCATGTTTATCATACATCCGGCCATTAATCCCTGGTCCTTCGTTAATATATTGGCCTGTGTAGAACTGAATTCCTGCAGTTGTCGTCGAAACCTCCATTTCGATACCCGTTAATTCACATGCCACTCTAAAACCAACATAAAATAAAAAATACATGAATTCGCAGCAATGAGACTCATTTTCGGCAAGTGGGGGATTTCCATGCAGGACAAAAATATGTTTATTCTCGAGGGAAAATCGAGAATGGGGCAGGGGGCGAATTTTTTCATTTTTTAGGCATATTTGTTGCTATATTTTGGGCCAATTTTTGCTATGAGTACATATCTTCGGAACTGTTGGTATTATTAGGAGTCGTAACTGCCTTTTTAAATCACCCCAAGGCTACTAACAAGCCTCTCCCACCACTTATTTTTAATTTTATGTGCTCTGAACATTATCAAGCATGGGGAATTTTATGGAGCGGGTGGAGGAGAACAAAGGAATTTTGGCAATTGTGGTGAGGGAATGGCCGAGCGGGATGATACCCTTCATCCCCATAAAGAAGAGGCCAGAACAACGCAACGATAAGAGACGCTGAAATGTAAAACGATGCAATGGTTTGCGTTTACCTATTTTATTGCAATTATAAGCTGTTTGTCACTGACGAACGTGAAAAAATCAACTAATGACTTTCAATAATGAATTTCATGAATATTCATAAAGAATAAAATGAATTTCAATGACCGACCCTCTCCACTTTTTTGCCGGCCCCTCCACCTCTTCTCCAGAGCGTGCAACGAATTTGTTATCAATTAATGAATGTCAAACGAACGCATTTGTCATTGAGTTCTATAAATCGTGCCCAACTGTATTCATCAAAACTGCATAAAATGCCGCTTAATATTTCACGGCTGCAAAACATTCCTACGTTATATAAATTCAACAGGAGATTGTTTCTGGACCAGTCTGCTGATGTGAGCATTTGTTATCAATTAACGAATATCAAACGAACGCATTTGTCATTGAGTTCTATAAATCGTGCCCAACTGTATTCATCATGACTGCATAAAATGCCGCTTAATATTTCACGGCTGCAAAACATTCCTACGTTATATAAATTCAACAGGAAATTGTTTCTGGACCAGTCTGCTGATGTGAACATATGCATTGGAAAAATCATGTGAAATGAGTTTGCATAAAATCCACAACATATCCATATGGTGCATATTTTAGGCCAAATCATACAGCTTTAACATTCCAACGAGCAGTTTTCACATCCATGTTTTCAACTTAATTTTTCCGTTGAAAGGGAGAATTTTTTGATTGTTATTCGGCGTCTATGCAACATGATATTAACTTTTGGGTTCTTTTCCATTACCCCAACCCGAATTTGATCAATTTTGAAGATACAGAGCTGATTTTGGCATCAATCGATTCAGCTGGACGAGGCGGTTCAGAAAATACTCATTTTCCCACATCCCTGAAAAATTTTTTATCGATTATTTGAGGTCTCAATGGTCCTTTTTTTGGGAACCCAAAAATTTTTTCTTCGAAATATGGAACCCAATTGATGAGATAAATCTATTGGTGTGTAGTTTATTGAAATCTACGCTACTGTTAGAAAGTTATAAGTCCCAAGTAATCCTGAGGGGCGGTACGTTATAACGTTAGAAAAAGGAACAGCTTAGAGCAGGGCTTCGGGGGGCAACAGCCCCCGACTTAGGCCTAGGCTTAGTGTATGTCTCATTTAAGGACCTTAGCTTAGGCTAAGACTAAGGCTTAGACTTAGTATATCAATTACGGCATGGCCTGCATTTTATTTTCGCCCCTAAGGATTACTTTCCCCTTATAAGTTTCTAACGGTGGCGTAGATTTCAATAGATTTCTCTCATCAAGCCGAGTCGAGTGGTACCCAATATGACCATATTCCGCAGAAAAAAAATTCGGTTTTAAGGGGGGACCATTAGGACCTCAAAAAATCGAAATTTTTTTCAGGGATGTGGGTAAAATAAGTATTTTCTGAACCGTCTCATGGAGCTGAATCGACCAATACCAAAATCAGCACTATATCTTCAAAATTTATTGACCAAATTCAGGCTGGGGGTAATGGAAAAGAACCAACTTTTGCCTATATATTTTGCCGACAAAGATTGAAAATAAAAATTTAACATTCAATTTTTTTGTGAAAATACAATATTTATCGTTTATTTACTGCTACAGACTAAAATAAAGTAAACCTAACAGGAACTGTTTCTAAATTCTAGTGCTACTCACCTGTGAAGTTTGCTACTCGCTAATTTTTTGATAATTATTGCTTTTATTGCTGTCCGCTGTCGCTTGAATTACTAAATAACTTGTCTTATTGCTAAGATAGTGAATTCGGAGTGCTGAATACGTAGTTTAGAAATGTATGTAACTATATTGAGCATTGGATTACAAAATGAGCGACCGAATATCAGCCACGTTGCTTGAATAATTATTGACAAGATTTACCTGAATTTTGTGCTCGCAATGTGCAAGTACATAGAGAATAAATCGTTTCCGGTAAAATAAATACAGTATACCTGTGTCTGATTTTGAAGTACGCAATGCAGTTGCTAATTTCATAAAGGTTCCACCCTAGATAGCAGAATTACCTGGTCAATCTCAGTATTTTAAATCCAAAATTAAATATATCTTGTCTAAATTTTTCATATCGGTTTTCATTTTCTTGCATAGGAAGTCTTTAAGTTAATTGTGATAAAATATATTACGGCTACTACATGCTTCTAGACCAATTATTGCTCGAGAAAAACAAATAATAAATTCTTCAACAATTTTCGTGTTGGTCGCTAATTGCATATAGCAAGCCAATGAATGCCAATGAATTTCTCAGTGTTACTAAGACGAGTATCACAATCAAAGTTAAGCGACATTGCTATTGATGTTACAGAGGTATTACCATTTTCGTGTGTTTTGGGTGCATGGGCCCATTTAGAACCGTTTTCACCAACTCAGCACCGTTAATAATGACAACAGCAGCACACATTATTAGCTACAGTGCGAATTAGCTCTACAAAATGAGACCAACACACCCATAAACCTCGAGTGGTTGTGGAGATATTATCAATTTCATGTGTTTTGGATATCATAGGCCCATTCAAAAACCAGTTAGATCCAACCATACAGCGAAGGATTTGCAATGACAATAGCATAGCAATAAAAAATTGGAAGCTACATGGAGGATGACTTTGTCTACAAAATAAAACCAAAAATCTAAATAGCTCGAGCTGTTGCGAAGATATTACCATTTTACCGTATTTTTGGTTCCATCGCGCCATTGAAAAACAGTTTTCACTCCAACCCAACAGCGTAAATAATAATAATAATAGCAACGCACCATTCCCACAACATAGAGCTTGAATTGCTCTAAAAATGAGACCAAAAACACCCATATATCAAGTGTTCATGGAAGTATTAACATTTGCGTGTATTTTCGGTAGCATAACCCCATTTTAGAACCCATTTTGACCAAAATCCTACATCATATGAGAAGTACGTAGCAAAGCATTACATACATTCTTACAGATGCTTATTTGTTCTACAAAAATGAGCCCAATTTGAACCCGATATCTACACCGGTTTCGAGTTACAATAAGTAACGTGATCTATTGAATCCCTTTGGAACCCGATCCGAGCCCCTACAGTCTGCTTCTTCGGGCAGCGGGAGATGTTGGGATAGCACTTTGCGCCTAAGTAAAGGAAACAAATTGTAATTTCAAGCTTTCACTTGAGCCTTTGAACCAATCTGCAACGTCAAAGTTGAGTTACGTGTATAATCCAAAAACACTAAAAACAGGCATTGACAAATTTCACCGCTATCACCGCTAGTGAGAATTCTTCGCTTCGCTCGCTGCACTCACTATATTTACAATTCAATAAGGTTAATGAAATAGTTTTTTTAATTTTGAGCCGAATACAAACTTAATGCATTAAAATTGCTTGTAACTTTACAAGTACAGTAAGCATAAGGGTGGTTATCTTTTTCAAAATAGTATACATCGAACCCAAAAATAATAAATAAAAGACAAAGCTTTCGTCATAAAATTATATATACATAATTATGGCATCAATTTCGAACTTAGGGAATTTTAATCGAACTTATTGCATTTTGCACCACTTCGACGACTAACCAGTTTAGTTCTGCATAAGACACGAGGATTTAAAATACTAACTTTAGAACAGTTCCGAACTAATATTAAAAATTTGAAAACACTAAAATTTATTATCTACATATGTTTACGTAAACACTTACCTAGCAACTAGTCGTTCTGGCTGCACAAGCCTGTCGCCACTGACAATATAGTAGTTGTCAAATCCAGGTTTAGGCAACATATGAAAACGCGTACTCAGGCGGGCAGGCTCACGCAAATCGTAACAAGTGTCCGCGACGTCCAAGATTTCACCTTAAAATGAAAGCAGTAAAGTTGAACAGCACAATGTTGAAAAAGATATTGCTACACATCTTAATTTCGTTGATACAACTAAATTGTGAAAACAAAAAACTAGGTATACATACGGATACCGTAAAATCACCGCAAGAATTGTACAACACAAAGAAATTTACCACTTTTACGATATATTCTCACCTGTAATTTCAACAATTGCTCGAGGCTTTACATAGATATAATAAAACTTAACAGCTGTAATTCTATTAATAATCATAGTTTAGCTATGTATGTCACAACTAATAGCATATTGGGCAATGGAGCTTGTTTCAGAAAACACCAGCAAACGTCGTGTAGTTAGCAAGCGAGCCACAACTGGCGGTAAACTGCAAAATCAAACTATGGGATCTCATAGCAGTACTAAGCGTTACCAGTGATAAACAATAACAGTAGTAAATAATTTCTTAAACAACTGCATTTTTGTGAATACTGCCAAGTTTATAACCTATATACTGTGCTCTCTATTTGCTGCAAATTTTGCCAGGGGGGTGCTGGTTCCGAACCCGAGCGAACGATTTTGCCAGGGGACATTTTTCCAAGAGAAAACGATTAAAAATCGTGTCAGAAACATTACCAAAACCCTTTTGATGGAGATACAAAGCAATTTTGAAACAAATTTTAAAAAATTTGCGAAATTTATGGCATCAGAACGAAATTTTAGTACAAATTTTATCTACTTTGGACCGATTAGAAGCAAAAAAATTTGCCAGCAGGAAATGAACCAGGCGGAACCCAAAATTTTGCCAGGGGGCACCTGTTTTAAGCCATGTGGAACCGAAAAATGCCATGCCCCACCCTCCCCAATTTCAAGAGCCCAGATATATGTTGTACAGTATGTATGAACAGGGCAGGGGCGTAACCAGGAAATCCAAACTGGGGGCACAAAGGCCTTCTGGAGGGGCGCAAAATCTGAACTTTAGGGGCGCAAAATCTGAACTGGAGGGGCACCAATGCTTTTTGAAGGGCAGAAGTTAGCTGTAAATTCGAACTGGTGGAGGGGGACAACCGAGCCAAACTGGGGCACGGCCCTCCGTGTACCCCCTTGGCGACGCACCTGGAACAGGGTGCCCACATCAGTGTAAGATTGCCGTTTAATCACAGTCATTTTCCTCATATTTCCCAGTTCCATATAATCCCACAGCATTTGAAATTATGCATCTTGTAAAATTCCTACAAGAATCGCTGTCCAAATCATACAATTTCGTTATTTCAAATGTGAAGTTTCTCACAGTACATAATTTCCAACACAAGCATATATAGTTATCTCGGTATAACGCCTGAACCCTAAATGGTTTGTTCAACGTACAACGCCGATTATTAGACTTATTGAAAGGCATAATTTATTACAATGGTTTATAAATCAATATTCCAAGCGAATAAGTTAATACAGCTGCTCAGGTAAGGCGCACCTGTGACAGTTTGTATACTAGCTATGATCATTTCGCAATTAATAGAAGGTGCTAAACCAACGAATACTGTGCTGGTTCGGCTAAACTGTATTTCTGCATAACATGTAGTAAATATTTGCTATAAATACGTAATTATAATGGAATTATCAAACAATTTGTGCCCCGCAAACAAACTCTAAGCTTAAACCAGGTTATCGTAACACATATTCAACCAATATAACCCCTTTTTGAATTGTCATCTTCATTACACTGTTAACAAAACATTGTTTTTCAATTATTCAAAAACACACATTTTCACAGGTCGAATTTGTCAGGTATATATTTGTTATTATTAAACGCAGTTTCCCAGTTTTGATCTTTTTAGTCAAATTCCAGGTTTTCCAAGTCATTTTTCATTTTATGGGTTTTCACGATTTTTGCGAATCTTTAGCCGAACGGTAACGAAAAATAAACAACTGTGCAACCGCTATTCGAAAACGATTCGCTCTTTTGTGTCGATAATGTCTAGCCGAATTCTTAACCAATCGCTCGCAAAAAATAAACAGCTGTTCAACCGTTATTCGAAAACGCTTCGCTCTTTTGTGTCGATAATGTTAAGACGAATTTTTAGCCAATCGCTCGCGAAAAATAAAGAACTGTTCAACCGCTCTTCGAAATCGATTCGCTTTTTTGTGTCGATAATGTCTAGCCGAATTCTTAGCCAATCGCTCGCAAAAAATAAACAGCTGTTCAACCGCTCTTCGAAATCGATTCGTTCTTTTGTGTCGATAATGTCTAGCCGAATTCTTAGCCAATCCCTCGCAAAAAATAAACAGCTGTTCAACCGCTCTTCGAAATCGATTCGTTCTTTTGTGTCGATAATGGCTAGCCGAATTCTTAGCCAATCGCTCGGAAAAAATAAACAGCTGTTCAACCGCTCTTCGAAATCGATTCGTTCTTTTGTGTCGATAATGTCTAGACGAATTCTTAGCCAATCGCTCGCAAAAAATAAACAGCTGTTTAACCGCTCTTCGAAATCGAATCGTTCTTTTGTGTCGATAATGTCTTGCCGAATTCTTAGCCAATCGCTCGCAAAAAATAAACAGCTGTTTAACCGCTCTTCGAAATCGAATCGTTCTTTTGTGTCGATAATGTCTTGCCGAACTCTTAGCCAATCGCTCGCAAAAAATAAACAGCTGTTCAACCGCTATTCGAAAACGATTCGCTCTTTTGTGTCGATAATGTTTAGCCGGATATGAAAATGTAGCAATTCAACGCTAAACATAATATATTTTACAATAATATGAATTATAAATTAAACAATGTCAGTACGATTTATTTACTTCGGATATTCTAAAAATATTGAAATACAATACACAAGGGTTTGTATCGTGATAATAACCAATATGTATGTATGTACGTAGAACATTATATATCGGAAATTTCCAGAATGGCCGGTTCAGCAATTAAATTTGACATAAAAATGAACATATCTGATATAATCTGATTTTCAGTCCTATTTCTAAAATTTTGAGCAAACTGATTAACATATTACCGATATTTAGCTTTTTTATAAAAAGCTTCAAATAAGTATTTCTTATAGTTAGATTTCAATGAAAATATCTATGAAACTTAAATCAGTTTTTATTGTGCAGTTGTTATTTAACCCGTTATTTAGCTTTTTGTTGTATTTATTTATATTCTTCTTCGAAAATCATAGTATGCGTGTGATAAGACAGTAATAATTCGAACCAAAACAACTCAACTACAATATTTGCAGATATATAATATAAATTATTATATTATATTTGTAACGTTTGTACACGTCATGTATCATTATAATTCATGTCATTATATTATTATACTGTGTTACATGGGTTCATGGCCTGCAACCAAAAACCCAAATGTGATAGTTTATTGTGATAATAGCGGAGATAAAACGTACTGTTTTGGCCTAAAACGGAGTTCATTTTTATTCATTCAAAGATAAAATAAAAATATGCATGTACAGTTCCGAACTGAACTAGAAGCCGAACTGTTTTCGAAATATTCTTGAAAAATTTTGCTTTCATTTCTGTCAGTAGCTATTGATAGATTTGATTTTTCTGTCAAAAAGTTATTTCCAAAAATGTATACATCAATCCTTATGATGATATATTATTTAAAAAATTGGGCAACGATTCAACGGATTAAATTGCAGCATTTTTATATATAATTCATTTTGGCGTGACAGCGTTCCATCACGTTGGAAAGTTGATATAACTTTATGAACATGACCTTAATTATAAGAAAACCGAGAGTTTGTCGTTAGCTAGAGAGGATAAAATCTAATAAACAAAACATATTTAAATTTATTACGAAAATTACTGAGATATTGTAAATTAAATCCATTCGTTTCCTTAATCTTAAAGTTCCTGTTTAAGAAAATTATTCCATTTAAATAATTCCGGAATTCTCACCTAGGCACACCTATCGCTTGCAATATACAAAACTAATAAATATTAGTTTGAATAGTTTTTCACAAAAAAAGATACATACATTAAAACATTTTTAATTAAACAACACAATTATTATTTGATGTAAATATTCAATCTAGTAGTTTAAACCAAAATAACATCGAAACGTGAACCACCCACCTGTGACCAATCCATCGTTGTCGGTTATTAGGCACTGATCTGCGAATATGGCAACGTCGTGAGTTGTAATTTTATCGCATTTCTGCAATAATTTTTACTAACAACAGAAGAAACTGAACTTAGTCATAAAAGGGATTACATTACTTTATATCAAAAAGAGAAGTGCATTCTGCTCATGCAGCACAAAATTAACACTTCGTACATAGTTGTGCCTTGGCTGGCGAACTTGAAGTTATCGTTAAAAGTCAACAATTCAGTGCGAAGACATTCAAAACAGTAAAAAATAATAAAATAAGGACCAATTAATGTATACGTACCAGTGTAGTCTAGCTTAATAATAATTAACCATGTAAATTAATATAATATGTTTAAACATAGTGTCATCGGAATTTTGCGAGGTAAATTTTGATTATACGGTATCAAGGAGAATATTAAGTTGAAGTTCTATTATGATGATAATAACGTCAGTAGTTGATACGAACTAAGAATAAGAATAAATGAGAATAAATAAATAAGAATTAAGAATAAAATGTATACGCTTCAAGAATAAAATGTTTTTCACAAAAGCTGAGTATTAAAGCAGCACCATAAGATCATTAGCATGGCCATAATCCAGAAGTCTTAAAACGGAATATTGTAGACCCACATGGTTGCTACTAGATGTTAGCAGTGTCTGTGTTTTTGATGTAGACCTATTGGTCTATAAATTGTGTAATTCCCGATTTTTTGTCATTAAAGACTAGGATAGTTTGAAATTAATAATAAATTATTGCAAATATATTATCTTGCAGTCGGTTAGTGCGGGTGTGTCAGAAGCACTTTTTCTATAATTATGACAAAAGAGTAAAATTACATTATCTCTGCTTTGAGAGCCGAAATAAGCCAACGCACACTCAAACTAATTAATATTACAAACATTTTCACGCTCTCTCAGCGGTGTTGTTTCTATATTGAAGTTACATTTAAACTTTAGCTTGCTGAATTGCATGATCCGACTAATCGTCAACTCGCAGCATAACAATTTCGTAATCTTATACATATAAGCAGTTTACCGCTATTTTGCACTGGTCCGTGGTAAATCCTAATCGTGACTACTACATGTAACAACGAAATTTTAAGGACAAAACAAATCGCATTTGTTATAATTATGTAGTTACATATTAACTCTTTAATACCCACTGTCCACAAATAACCACAGCTCATGTTGTAATCTGTTGCATCACCTGAGCTTGTATAATGTCTGTTTGCGCGTGCGCTGACTACTCAAGCAATACGTTAAATTTCGATAAATCCTTTTACGCTCGAATTAATTTGTGTATCGCGCCAATGTTTGACAAACTCAAGCCGGCATCTGGGGTCGAACCCGAGATGTATAGCTGAAAGCTGCGTACGCAAACACTGAGATAACATGGCGTGCGTATTGCATCACAATGTACGCTGTTTTAGGGGTGTCGCCACATAAGGTGACTCCAGTTTGGTATTGGTGCCCCCCTGCCAGAGTACAGCTGCAACAAAATTTTTTTCAACACCGCCTCGTTAGATTACTATTTTGGGTTGATTCCCACAATGAATGGGTGCACCCAATTGAAATTTACACTGGCGACGCCCATGCACTGCATCACGTGTGAGACACAATGCGGAAAAGTGTTAATCGAGTGATAGTCTAAATTTTGATTAAAGGAACGATAGTCTAAATTTTTATTAACGCTTTGCAGCGTGAATTAATCTGTATTTCGTGCAATGTTAAACAAAGTTTTGCTGCAGCGACAGACTGAACTACGATCGTTTGGTTGCAAGCCTCGTACGTTAGCCACTATGCTATCAATGAGCTAGTGCTTGGTTAATTAAGTAACCTCGCAAACCAAACGAATAACAACGCACGTACAAACCGACATTATACGACAAATTCAGTTACCGTAACAGTTCCCAATGTGAGCTGTTCTCATTTGTGGATAGTGGTTGTTAAAGAGTTAAGCAACAACGACTAACAGATTGGAATAGGACCATACTGAATTATGTGACGATCTGGCTGAAGAAAAATGTTAAGAGAAGAGAAACAATAACAAAATACACTGGTACGTATATAATGTACTTTCAATCTATCTACATTGTGTACGAAACACTCAAGGCAAACTAACCTCTCCAGCGAGATTAAAATATGCGTGGCTGGTTAGCTCAACCAGAGTCGGAACATCAAGTGATTTGGCACAAATTATTATCGTGACGCTATTATCAGCCGATAATCTATACGTAACTTGAGCCTCGACACGGCCGGGATAACCTTCTTCGCCATCTGCCGACAAATACGTCAGGGTGATTTCTGTAGGTTTGTCCTCAAGATATATGACGTTCCAGACTTTCTGCAACAAAATACTAATAGCGATATATTTTATAACAATGCCAATAGGCTTAGTTTGCCGTTGTACTAATTGCAATAGTGAAAGAGTTGAATTGCACTGAATAATCACGAGGGTGTACGATTATTGTACTACCATTAATAACATATGATTGTATATTAGTACTAATTAATCCATGTACTATCTTTAAACACTTAAGTAAGAATGAAGCTAAAACTAACAAAAAACCTTAGACTACTGGCCGACAATAAAATATCAAATTAGTACTTCGAGAGAGTGCAAATTCGGAATGAAATTTATCGGTTTTCAGATCGGGCAATGCTTCTTCATATTTAATTAAGGTGACCACACTGATTAATGAACAAACTGCGCCGCATACGTTCAAAGAGAATAATTGGAAGTAGTAGTATCCATAACCGATATCGGTCATGTCCTCGCCGTATAACTGGAGCAGTGTTCGATACAAACCATCAAAGAACACTCACACAGCCCAGTTAAGGGTCATAATTCCAATTTATCGATACCGGTTATCGGAACGGACTATGATCTCGTCAGGTCGGGTTGATATTTTTCAACCTGATGCGGTTTCTAGTGGAAACGCATTTTAATAAACGAAAATATTTTGCCCCAATAATTTTGCGAGTGAAGCTACGAGAACGTATGAAATGCAACGATTGAGTAGCACAGGTTTTTTTATGTTTTTCGTAGTGCAAAAACACAGTGAATTTTTAAAAAACACATCTAAATTTTAAAAAACACAAAATTTAGCACACCTGAATTTATTGTTTAATGAAAAGGCTACAAAAGCAAAATTATTTAAACGCTGAATGCTTATAAACTGACCATCTTTATAACTGTAGTACATCTGCATTGATCACGAAAGTGCATGTATTAATATAAAATTGCTAGTAGCCGGTTAATTATCATTGCTTGACCTTCCCTGGAACGCTCAAACAGGGTATTTGGGTATTTGTGGATTAATTAAAAACACACGTAAATTTCAAAATACACACATTTTAGCGCAGCATGAATTTTGAAAAAAAAACTCTGGAGTAGCACATGTGTTTTTATTATAATATTAATTTATATTTGACGATCATTACGGATTATGCATTAAATCTTGTTTAATGTATTTATCATTGTTAAACATAAGCAAAATAGACTTATACATATAACTACCTAGTACAGCTTATCTGAAGACCAAGTGCGCGTATTAAATGGAAATGTGAGCTCCATGAAAAGGCTGTTACATTGTGATTCTGTTCAATTAAATTTCAACTCTAAAATCGCAATACAAAATTAACATCACTGAGAAAATATTGAGCATCAACACACAAAAAGGGACGAATTTGAGCCCTCTTGCTTAAATAGTTAAGGAGATATGCGCGCTTATTACGTACTTAGGAAGTTCGCAATGTGGAAATACATAAAGGATAAATCACTGTATAAAAGATACCATATATAACACCCACATATATAGCTACATTACGCGTCAGAAATGACCATCGCACTTCGAGTGAACCGCAAGTGCGTCCCGAGCGAGCATGCAAGCCAGTCTCGAGCGAGCGGTTCGCTCGAGATTTCGAAACTCTTTAAAATTAATATCAAGTTATATTTTTAGAAGACCAAATTTATGTTGCGCTAGTCTCAAGCGAGTCGTGCGCGAACGACAGTCATTTTTGGCTGCTATTGTAGTTTGGATGCGGAGATTTTGTATTTCGTTTTTGCGCATTTTGGGTCTCATGGAATCATTCAAAACCTGTTTTGACCCAATTCTGCAATTAAAATAACGACAATAAAGGAGACGTTGCTCTACAAAACGACATCGATATAGCTCGAGAGATAGCCGTTTTCGTATATTTTTTGTATCTCATGGGCCCATTTAAAACCCTTTTTGACTTGTACCCTACGTCCTGCAAAGCATTATATATAGTCGCACAAGCGCCTATTCGCTCTACAAAATGAAGCCAATTTGTGTGGAGATATGTACAATACCTAACGTGATTTTGCAGCCGTATTCGCGTCCAGACAAAACCAATTTCGGCCTGCTTTTTCGGGGAAAATGTTATACCTGTCAGGCTAACGCCTCATATAAATAAAGATTTCAAGCTTTCAAATGAGCTGCTATCGCGCAACTCAATCCGACCGCCGAAGTTGAGTTATGCGTGCCATCATTTCGGCTGCTAAGAATTCTCCGCTTTGCTCGTTTCAGCCACTACAGATTCACAATCCAATTATTGCATTCATTTATATTTCCATAGATATTTCACTGTGTACCAAGTGCGTTGCAAAGACACGGAGCCAACTATTCTTAATACGACATAATCACGGAAAGCAGCCAGAATTTCATATTATTTTTTTTACGTTTTTGACCATCTATAACAAATAATAAATTTAATTCTCTAACGATGGTCCTCTAGCTCCTCAAGACAACATATATAGACGCAAATATAATGTCTAAGTCGATCGTCAGGCAGTATTATATTGCCAATTACATTTGCAAAACAATTCCTATGCCCGCAACAACCAGCAGGTGTAAGTGTAAAATGATTTACTCCTTATGTCTATGCTTGAAAGGTTCAAGTATTCAAGAAGGAACAGTAAAGCTATTTTACAGTTCTGTAACGCGCTCTACAAAGCGTAAGTGCATAAAGCTACCCCGTTGATAGTGGAGAAGTAAAACATACATGAGTTGTACAGTGACGGCCAAAATTAAGTGCGCTAAAGACGGACGAAATGGCAGCCGTACGCGTCCGGACGAAATCGCGGCCGTTCGTGTATAGACGAAATTGCGACCGTTCGCATATAGACGAAATTGCGTTCGTTCGCGTCCAGTCGTAATTACGTCCGTCCGGGTGCAGAAGTAATTGCATCCGTCCGCGATCAAAAATAATTTCCTCCGTCCGCGTCTTCGTCCATCCGCCTCTGCGGCTGTCCGCGCATTTCTGTTGCGAGTGCCGAAAAACATTCGATATTGTCAGCATGTACGATTGCCACTACACTAAGTAACGTGAGTACGTAGCTAAACAGGTTATTGGTGTCCGTTATATGCCGCAGCCACCGTTGGCACTGAGATAGTTGGGATATGTTCACTAACTACTTCAAGTAATACATCATATGGAATGGCCTAAATTTTGAGACAACATTGTTCGAGTCTAGCTTGTATAAGCGCAGGCTCCACAATTATACCGGACATGCATTTGCAACACATCACTAACCTTTAAAGTCGATGACGTAAAAGTTATTTAAACCGATATTTTGCGCAATCGATTCAGTATCCCAATCCGCTGCCTGTCTATACGGTATACACCGGAACGGCTCCAGCTCAAGGTATATACTCAGTGAAGTCTAAACGTAATCGTAGCAAGTACAACATAATGTCTTAACTACTTTTAAGAAACAAGGATATTAAAAATGTACATACAACTGCAGCGTTATTAGATACAACAACAAAATGTGAGCTAAAAAATAAAAGTCGAAGTTACGAATGAAAATCCTCCGGGACCACCATGAAGATGGTTGGGGCCGCAGTTTACAGGCAGTTGATATTCTTTACCGTTGAGCGTGAATTTGCCATGTTTGATTCGATTGCAGACACGACCAGCAAACGCTCCAATATATGCACTCCCGTTCAAATAGCCTAATAAATACAACAAGGTACAAATAAATTTTTCCGTGTCCGCTGTTTGCGTTTGTGTTAGTCATACAGTACTCGCTGGAAACGGTTGTTGCCTGCTAAAAATTTGATCACGACTCGTTCGAGGGAAACTTATTTTAATATACAATTTATTAATTATATTACATACATACTTTCGACACTGCACAAGCGAAGCACTCTCTCGCGGCACGCACGACACTCGCTAGCTCGAAATGCAATAGATATTTCTGGCGAGTACTGTGCTAGCTGACTTTGGTGTGCTGTATCTTTGTGTTCCAAAAGCATATTTGCGTCACGACACCTAGCGGTAAATTGCCAACCACAAATACGTAACACACATAATAATGCACATTTTGATTTGTTCAGCACTATTTGCTTGTTTTAGGTGAAACATTTCAGGAAATAATTAGCATATCGCGAATGCATACCCCTGACCCCTTGAAGACAACAAATATATAAAATATACGCAATGTCACTCTTTAACTACAAAATACCCAGAACTCGTAAAATTTCAGATTGTACACGTGGTGTGCTTCAAGTTCTATCAGTACAACTGTACACGCCATCAAACATAATTCAGCAAGTAATATTAGTTATACCAAGTGTGCATTAGGCAAGAGTATGACACTTCCCTGCAGTTACATGTAAACACATGTTTGATGACACGGGCATTTTGATCCTGTGCCCCCCCCCCCCGTTTTTTGGGGGCTCGAGACGCAATGACCCCCAGTTTCTGGGGGGGGGTAGGTCGGACCCCCAATTAATTTCATGGGGCGGGTTCAGGTCAAACGCCAGTGTCATCAAATACGGGTTTACATGTGAGTGCAGGGAAGTGTCATACTCTTCGCTAAAGTACTCTTGGTTATACACATACATTAAAAGCAATATTTTCGAGCATATGTGTAACAAAGTCCTATCGTTCGACATTTTGGTCAGATTCCTCCTAATATTTCGTGCTCAAGGAACGCGAGTTTATATTCATTATGTACGTATATGTTCATACGTTGATATACAACTTGTATAAACACACATACAGATTCCCGTCCTTGCGTAAGTAATAACAATACCTGCATTGATTTCCATATCGTTATCGCATTGAGACACCTTTCAATTTCTGCGAAGCAGTAGAATATAATACTGTGAACTACGCGACAAAAAGCACTATCTGCACTCATCTGAGTGTAGATATTTAGGTCATTTCATACCATCTAATAATAGCAAATAATATCCAGTAGTAAGAAAAACATTTTACCATCTAGCGTATCATATCCTAGACATACATCTGTCGGTGTCCCATCCTTCGCAGGAACTTGTATTCGTCGAACTATGGCTCCATAAGTCAGAACCTGAAGAAAACTATTTTAAGTTTTAAGGCAGGATACAGACAGGGATGTATCAAATGCACAATACGAGTGATAACAGCAACTAACTTTTTGAATAAGCTTGTAGTACATAGGAACGTAATGTATTGGATGAAATTTTGAGATTGTGCGTTTAGCATCCATTCTGAAAGACGTAAATTCAGCGACAGTTTTGATACAACTTGCAGCGACGTGCGCAGAAATTTCGGACGGGGGTGGATACTCTCGTTGGTCGTGTGCGTCACTAATTTCCAGTGGGATGGGCGGGGGTCTGGGGACGTTACCCCATGAATATTTGAAAATTTGTACTTGATTCTTATAATCGAACCATTTCACGAAGTACTTAAATTTCCATCTGCTTGACAAATTTTCACATTTTTCGTCGTCATATGTTTTTCATAGTACACTAGAAGATTCTGATTTATAATTATTGTATTAGCTGCCTAAAATCATAAATGTCGAAGGCCTGGGCGGGTCGAGGAGGGGCGTACAGTAGGTGAATTTTTAAATTCACAGGAGCTCAAAATTTTTCCCATCCCCAATTTTGCCAATCCATGATAAATATTTCTTAAGTTTTCGTAATTTTTGCGTTGGCCTACCCCCCACCCAACCATCTGCATATATGCCTAAAATATCGCAATAATTTTACAGTTTCGCGTTCAGGACGAACGTCTTTATTGGTAAAGGCCACTTTCGAATGTTTTCCATAATTTTTAACTTAGTCCAAATTCCTCGACGTATCAATTAAAACATTGAAGTTATATAAGTCATTACTAAACCAATTTAGTACCTAAGCCGACAGTAAAAGCTGCACTAGTGCAACATTGGCAACGGTCAGACAGGCTTTAACGTATTAAGGACCTAATTTCATCGTTTTAACCAATTAGTGACGAGGGATGCTAGCAAAGTGGAAATAACATGGAAAATCATATTTTCCTAAACGTACTACAAAGCAAATTATTATTCTAAGCTTAAGTTCTTAATTTTTTAACTCAAACTCTATTATCCGACGCAAAGAGTTTAATATATTGTTACCTAATTGGTACAAAGAATTTGTGTGTTTCCTTACGAGAAGTTGGACACAACCGGCTGCAATGTTTATTGGCCATTGGTACAGCGGTTTGGTTCGGTTGAAATTGTTACATAGTCTTTGCATGTTTCATAATCTTAAGACCTAATTTGCCGAGAAACTGCACATGTCGAATAAGATAGTGAAACTCATACCTAGTCTCGCATTGCAGGATTTTGAACGGCGGTTGGATAACATCCAAAAATGAGACCTATATTATAATATGTAAGTTACTAATTCAGCTATACTGACGCAGACATGTATATATAAAACGACACATACAGTACCGGCCAAAAGTAACTGTCGCTCGCTCGCGACTCGCTCGAGACTTTCTCGAAATATAAGTATTTGTTCTAAAAATAGAATTTACTATTAATTTAAATAGTTTCGAAATTTCGAGCGACCCAATCGCTCGAACTCGCTCGCTCGAAATGCGACGGTCATTTTTAGCGAGTACTGTATGTAAATATATACTACTGATAGGCAAGGATATCCGGACATGATTTCATTTCCAGATATTATCCGCGACGTTGAGATAGTCCGGATATCCTAACATTACATTTCGTAGCCAGGTACAAAATTTTACTGGTAGTGACAACACTCGATTCGTGAATCCCGAAATGACACTGCTTACAGATTTCTTTTCATGTGAACGTCTGGAGAAAGCTTTTTGTCGTTAACTATATTTTAGTTTTAGGCCGTCAATTTTAGTGTATACTATATTTGACTTAGGCCAAGGAGACGAAAACACTTCATTTTGATCGTCTCGGATTACTGGTCAGATGGAATGCCAAAATGCTTCATTTTCAAAATTGTATATATAAATTGTGATTTTTTCGACCGCCCTTCAGCACAGAAGCTATACTGTGTATCACATTTAGTTAAGCCACACTGGTCTGGGGAAATATTTATCCTGTTTTTATGAAACTTTTTATACAACAGTGACAGCACAGCAGCAGGTCGAGTCAAACTTTGTAAATTTATGATTTGAGTCGAGTTAATACAGAAAACCTCGTCGAAATCTAGCATTTCTAGGAGTTGCAGGTTGTAATTTAGCATAGTAGTTTAAATTAGAAAAATCCTGCACAGTATGTCCCAGCTGATAAATGTGTTTATGGCATCTATCTTAACATGATCTATCGTGTTTTTTGACCATGCTGGTTCTAATTTGGTCGGTTTAACCCACTGCTTTGTGAATTTGTTTGCATTTCGATTATCTGTGAACAATCAGTTGCCGCACGCGAGCCGTTTCGTTAGATTTACGCTCGCTAACCACTGAGCTACGATGATGATGTTGCTCCGATGTTTAATGCTCCTCACGCCGCGAGTGAATTAGCAGTACGCATCCAACCGTACGCTATGCAACGAACTAAGTTAATGCACTAAGTTATATTGTAATAAGTTGAGCCATAGCAACTACATTTATATGGTTAAATGTTTTCTGTTCCTTATGCTAAAATATCTTACGCAATATTAGGAAATATTTGAAAATTTTCCGCAAAATGTTTTGAGGAATATGTCGTAGTTTAAATAAAAACGTTTTACCTTATTTTAAGAATTCAGGGATTAGATTCATAAAAAATGGTACCATGTTACGTTGCGTATCTCCCAGAAAGGCTCTAAATTCAAATAACCAACGTCAGATACCATAAACTTCTACCTTCTGTTTAAAATTAGGTATTTAGTCAGTGTTGTTTGGACTTATGTAACTTGCATGCTGGCAACCTTAGCCAATTCCGCTTCTCTGGTTTAGAGTTAGGTTCTGGCGATTGCCTCACACCCCACGGAAATGCCCAAGATACCAAAAATATACGAAACATCCACATCATTCTGAATAAATTAGAGTTATCTCTAAAGCAAAATGGTGTTCTCTTTGAATAATGTTTGCTAAAAAAGGCTTAGGGTTAGTTATACAATAACTATTGACGTAGAAAGCGCCTTATTAAAAGCACAATATTTGTTTATTCCTCAAATGGTTAATGCATCATAAAATACTCTTGTAATAATGAATGACAAAGCCTGGTACACAGTTTTTTGAAGGTTAAACAAAAGTTTGAAATTTCACGATACGGTTGTCGATATCCGGATATCGGGATTAGATTATATGCCACAATTTTACCCGGATATAGTAAACCATATCCTGCCTACAACTAATATATATAGAATATATCACATGTATAAATATATAAAATATTTGCCCTACTCCCCCAATGATCTTCCCAGACATCAGGGTCCGACTTGACCCTGAGACCTCCCCAATGTCAGAGGCCCGCCGGAACCGGTACGTAGCGCATCGTTCATCCTGTACTACGCACAGTACCCGTGACAGATGAATGGTGCTTCGCATGTTATAGCATTGCTTCCTCAATGTTCACTCGCTGTTCGTTCGCTATAAAGGTGCGACAGACATTTAAGGCACTGTACTGTATAGCGCAACGTCAAAGAAAATTCGAAGAAAACGATATCACAGTTTTAGGGCTATTACAACCAACGCTCACACAACGAATTTATGCCCCAGTAATAAAGAATTATTAAGTGTGTTGTTCTGTATCCAGGCGCTCATGCTGCTGAAAGTTTATCTATAGATAATGTGCAGAAACCAAACACAAAATTAATTATGTGCAGAAACCAAGCACAAATTAAACACAAGAATGTATGTTAAAAAAACTTGGGTAAATCATTGGTACCATCATTCAATAACATGTAGTATTTCGTCTCACTGCCACCATATTTGTTAACTCACAAGCGACCAGAAATTAATAATGCAAAAACATGAAACTAGTGTAAGATGCCTACACGAAGATGGTAAACGGACTGCTACAATCGATTTTGTAGTAGATTTGATTCTGTCACTCATTTTGTTAGAATCGAATCTGTCGAAATAAACAGGTACAGTCACGGATAATATAAGTGCACGAAAAACGAACGAAACAACGTTCGTTTGCGTTTACGTTCGTTTGTAAACGAAAGTTCTAACGGTCTTTTGCGTTTCGGGTTCGCTTTTTGCTCTTAATTTTGTGCGTGACTGTAAAGCCAAGTCAAGTAAACTTAAATCGAAATTTCTAAAATTACTTATATATAGTAGAAGTTATTCGACATTTTAAACAGTGCAGTCACGTTAAATAAACTTTAGCAGAATTAATTTTATAAAAACACAAACAAATTCTACGCAATGTAATTTAAGGTGGAATTCTTTCTAGAACTGATTTTGTCTAGAATTGATTCAACAACAGAATTGATTCTAGCATAATATTTTACCATCAAGCTGCACACATCTTACAGTTGCCGAATAAGTCGCGCTATAGTCGACCACCCATTCAAAACGATAGCTTAATAATACCCACACAGAACGTCGTGTGGCATATTATAAACAAAGAAAATGAAAAATTTGGTGCTCAAAACATTGAGACTAAAAACGTTTTAATCAAAATACCTCCAAAATAGCACCGTTATCATTCGTTAAAACAAAGCACTCGACTTCGCGTCCGTCAGGAGTCGTTCCAAATGGTTTTCTGGCTATTGAAGGCATTACGTATATATATTATCCGCCTAAAAGAGATTTGAATCACAATACATACAGCTATATAATCTAGCCATAAACTATCGCATATTGTAAAAAACATATTAGGCAATCTAGAAGAGAAATCTTGTTTCAGGAAACTCTTCTACTAACGACAAACTACCATATGTGGCACTCCTGTACAGAAGGCCTCTGTAGTAAACCAATGAGTGAAAAACATGCTATGCAGTTATCGTATCCTAAGTCTAGTGGTTAGCACGTCTGCTGCGCACGCGGAAGGCCCGGTGTTCGATTCCCGTTGGATCCAGTCTTTAGCTTGAGCGGAATTTAACAAAAATAGCTAGCATAGCTTATATTTGGTGAGCCCAACGTAATCCCCGTGCAGATCAGTCTATGCGAAGAGTAACGAGCTCAAAAATCGGGGGTGGTTTTTTGAGAATAGAAAATTTATTTCAAATTTCACCTTTCTCCCCTCGAAAGTTTTATTTTAATTCGAAATTGCATGTCATTTTAATGACACGAGGACATTTATGGCGGAGTGCTCTTGCTCCAGCGCACCGTCCCGTCCTATCAAGCAACAAGTTAGGAGTTCAACTTATGTCGGTACCTTTTCCGTTTTCAGTAATTTTTGTTCTATCATATATATATATACAGGAGCGCATAACGTTTAGACACGTAATAACTTTAGCAAAATACACAATTTATACACGATTTATCAACTATTTAGATTCGGAATACAATTTTTTGAGCACGCAATGTAGCGAGGAGCCAAGAACCTGTGGCAGCCGCTTAGTGCTGTTTGGAACCGATGGGGGGCAGAAATTTCAGCCTGCCAGCCTCTTCATTTAGAAGAAGTCAGGAACAAATAATAAATTTTGCTGCTGTAATTAACCAATAATGCCTTTTAAATGGCAAAACACAAGACTCGCGACATAAATGAAATTGCGTCAACGGCACACTATCATGCAAAAATTGTGTACTGGTTAAGCTAAACATTGTTAAACATACGGCACGGCGCGAAATGTTTCCCAAGTAGTTTAAACCCAACGGACCCAGCGAGGCATCTAGTTACTGCCAGGACAAAGTCGTGTTTGCTCTGCCGCATGAATTTTTTTTCTGATTAGCATAACGATTATTCAGAGACTATTGCTGTTTAAATGGAGAATCTTTCGCAATTTTGAACGAATCGAAACCGTGCTTAATCTGATAAAAAATAAATTTACCCTCTCGCAACCGTACAAGCAAGAGTGCATTATGAAGATTTTGTATAATACTAGAATGACACACGATCACACTCACTGACTCATGTCTTTTGCATTATCCGATGACGTGGTCGTTTTTCGCTCTACCTCCTAAAGATGTCAGGCGGGCAGCCCAAGGTTCTCTGTTGTATTTATTTTACTAAGGTTTATTGTTTAGCATCTGCCACCCATGCTTCTCACGGTATTTGACTACCTACTATCGAACTATGAAGTGCAGCCGATACCCGTTCAAGGACCTAGACGGTATTCGACACCCTACCATGGAATCTTGGGAAAAGCAGATATGCCCCCAAACAACCTTGAGGATTACCCCTCTGCCATAGTTGGAAGTCTAGCAGAAAAACTACCTCGTCATAGGATAAGGCAAAATAAATCAGTATGACCAAGAATAGATGAAGATCGACTGTGCAGAAGAGTGTGACATTCTTCGGCTTTTCGTTGTTTTCGTCGGCAGTGTGTTGCGGTTGTCTCCACCCTTACCCCCAGGTTTGTGACCCCAGCCATGTTTTCGGACCATCACTTCGACACCGCCCAGGTTCTTGGACCACCAACCTATATGCTACCCATGTTGATAGACCACTAAATTAAACTCCACCCATGTACATGGACCACCATTTTAGATCCCCTAATATTCACAGGCTTTTTCATTTTTCAATGAATATGATGCACACAGTGGTCCATGGTTATGGCGATCTAACAATTTGTCCATTAATATGGGGGTACAGGTTGGTGGTCCACGAATCTATTGGGGTCTGGAAGCGATGGTGAACGAACATTATTGAGACAGAGGTGTGCGCAGGCCTGAATTCTTTGAGCCTGGGCTCGCGACCCTTGTGTCCGTGCATGCTAGGCCCGCGAGCCCGAGGACGCCAAATGTCAGTGTTTGAGCCCGCGCATGCCCTCAGGTAGATATTTTCCCCGCATACATATGAAATAAAAGACTGCACGCTGGAGGATATTTTATGTGCATAAATAACTAGCTATTTATTGGCGCTGATGAAAAACCGAAAATGTAGCAAACCTGAGGTCGGTTCTTTGCCAATAGCAAACCTGAGGTCGGTTCTCTGCCAACGCGTGTGAGTTGCTCAGACTGTACGAAGAAGACGTGACTCACAAAACAGCTCACCGCCCATTTCCCAGACAGCCCACCGCCCACTATGCATAAGACATAGCGTTTAACACTTGCCAAATTTCACTTTAACATTAACAAATCGCCGCTCCTGGCTCCGAGACATAATAAGATGCAAAACTGTTACGCTGTCTTTAGTGTATATTTATTAAAATCAATAGAAAATAAAAAATACACAAAAGAAAAACATGCTTTGAACTGCAATGGATTATTTATTATTATAATTATGCAATGGAATATAACTTATTCGAATACAAATATACATATCGGATATTACATTGTTCCTCCAAAACATAACGTCGTGTAATAGTGTATATTGAATACTAATACACACTTGGCTGGCTTCTCCATACGCGACAAATCATAAATTCGTGTTTTCCGCTGGGGGTATCCGAAAATTTTTGATTGGACATCACAGCTTAGCTTAAGCCCGCGCCAGGTCCGCGCGGTTGTTCGGGCTCAGAAATACTGTCCGCGCCGTGCGGGCCCGCGGGTACCCTGGCCCGTGCACACCTCTGTGGTGGGGTAGTCATTTTATGTCCACTAAGAGACAAGATGTTTCCGACCCAGTTGGTGGGTCTTAAACCTGGGGGCGCTGTCCCAGTTCTGCTGACAAGAATCTAAAAATTGATTAATTACCGCAAAGGGGTCATGAACCATTATTTTTCCTAAAAATTGACAATTTTGACGTGATACCCCAAAAGTCCCTTTTTACTACTACTGACAGGAATTGAAAGTATTGTGAATTACGTCATACGGAGTCTCCAACTACGTTTATGTTAATAAAAATCAAACACCTAGAATTTTAAAATTGATACGGCTACCTAGCAGACGGCAGCAATGTGCCATACAACAGTTGCTTGCCAAAGCAACAGTATTCGAACTATAAACCAAAGTTTAGAAAACTATTAAACTTTCAAAATTTTGACAACTGATTTCCTTGCTTGCTGGAGGCAAATAGTGAGCTGAAACTGTGATTCAGGCCGTTGACTGTTTTAATTGCGACATCGATTATGTCGTTACGGCTCCACAGCTCAATTTTGGCACAAAAAACAAATTTAGAATTTTTTCCTAATCCAGTAGTACTAAGAGAGGCAAAGTGATTCCACGGGTTTTCGGGTATGGCGTTACATTCATGTGTGCGTTAATTCGTATACATAGCAAATCAAGCGCTATGATAAGATTTTACGCTTAATCAAGCAGTAGCAATTATGACTTTAACCAACGTTTTGTATTATTTGGCAATGTACATTCCATAACTATTGCGTATAACTTGTTTGTTAAACGGTCCGTTTCATAAACAGAATAAGACTATTTAATCGAAATTAATATTTCGGGACCACAATATTGTTTAGTTCACTGCAATCCAAGGTGGCTTTTGTACTAATCCAAAAATGCTTAACCACTAACTAAGCTACGAGCTACTATGGCTGTGGGCTCTGTCCTTTGTAGTGTTAACTAATGTAGTATGAGGAAAAATTGTCTACATTTCGTAGAGACGGAGGCTTTTGTTATACTACATTCAACAACGTGTCTTATCGATTTGGTCATTTTATGTTCAAACATTGATAGCGTTCGGAGCAATGTATTGGAAACAGCACACGTACCTACTATGTCTCTCCAAAGAAGCTTGACTGCACTTTACGTCGTTTGGTGTGATCAACTATTTGCCTAGATTTCCCCCACATATCTTTGGACTCGAAATAGTTGATTTTATTTATTGCTGTAAAAGCCCTAACAAATACGTCTAGTAACGTTGGATTACAGGTGAAATAACAACTCGAAACAGATTTTGTTCCCGAAAAAACGTTCCGGTACCCCTGATATTATGATATTAATAATTATTTGCGGATATAGCTTTAGCCAGTAGTACCTTATAACTCGTAACCCCAACAAATTGCCGATGTCCAAACCGTCCACTATCCCTGGATCTAATACCAATTACAAAGAGTTGCAGTATTATGACTAGTTATCAAATTTTGACTTTATAACGGCTGAAGCAAGCCTTTTGATTAATTTTAACGCTTCACCAATAAAGCGACAGCAAACAGCATGAACTAAACTGACCCATTTAATTTAAATTCGGATTTTAATAAAAGAATATGCGTTTTCAAATTTGAACAAATCTTAATTTTGCCACAAGTTCTGCAGAAGCATCTGGACGATAAACATAGCTTCCTAGATAATATCTGTCAAGTACTTCTTCCAAGAACACAAACGAACGTCTTAAGCATTAACAACGACAAAGTCTCTATATACTCGTGCTAAAATGGTAGCTTTCTCGTAGTGTCATGATTATATGCGAAGATAATCACGAAATAAATAATATAAAGGTGACGCGATGCGATAAAGTTGGAAATTCTTTGTCCATGACGTCATTAGTTTAATTTGTTTACTATAAGCTTGATTTTTAACTCTTCACGATATGGCGCAGTGTGGAGACGCTAGGATTTTCGACCAAAAACTAAAGCATTCCAATCCGTGCCGGAAGGAATCATATTTCCGGAGGCCTGAAAAGTGAGTATAGCATACATGCCAAAATGATCGATCGCGCGGACGCCACTTTTTATACCATTTAATTCTCTGGGCCTCGTACGTGCCGAAGAGTTGGGGAAGGGAAACGGTGATCTGAATCGCTCTGCTGTATTTATTATATATAGCGGGGAATTATCATTTTTTAATTTCATGTCTACTGCAACATGATATATCTACGTTGTAAACATTTTTACTGAAACGAGTGATATATATAATATGCATATTACATACCAAATGAAATGTCTTTCGCTTATAAGGTCACGAACGTATCAAACGTACCTGCGTACAAAAATAACACTCGATCGCCTGCTGTTTTGTACCGCAAGCCGGTTTCAGCGAGTTTCTCATTATCTATGTATACAGCACGTTTTATCTTGTTCTAAAGCCTAAAGGTTTCTGACACACAAAACCTTTTTCTTGATTAATTTTGCCACGAACGTCAATTCTACATTATTGTGCGTTACTTTTTTTGTCAGTGATAAATCTTGAACTATCAATACTGGCAATTGTGTCGAAAATTGTGCGTTCTCCAAATATTTTAGCTTTTTAGGATAGTTGACACTCCAGACCGCACAGAGATGAAAAATATGAACCCGACCAAGCCCGATGAGACCATAATCCAACCCGGCCCATACCGATAATAACTCGATTAGCGGCTATCAATAAATTAATTCGTAGCTAGGCTGCGTGTTGGTTCTCTGTTAATGTTTTATCGAACCCCAAGCAGGCACTACGAGGACGTGCCCCACACCGCAACCACATCGTTTACTTGCGCAGTTGCTTCGATATGTCTGCTCTTCCAATGTAAGTGGCACAGTGCATTACTCATTCCCGTTGTCCGCAGCCAAATATAAAGGAGCCTTACCCCACCCAAGCTGAGCATAATTTGAACCGATCATGGTCTCCAGTTCACACACTGTTTTTAGATACAAATTTTCCATAGCCACTTCAAAGCTATGTTTAAAAAACTGAACGAAGCCACAATTTGAATTCTTCTACAAAACAGGCTGAAAAAAAGTGTATTGATATCTATATATACCTATACTTAAAAATTTTGTTCAAACCGAGTCTTTCTATAAACGTACTGTAAAATTCATTCATGCCCTGTTTAGTGAACATCCGAGTACACTGCACACACTTTGCTTGCATTCAAAAGTTTTATCTACTGCATTCATTTAAAAACGTTTGTTGCGCTATCACGATGTACTTGAGGAGCCGTTCATGCGCAAATGCGCAGGCTATTTTTGGCGCAGCTCGGCTGTCAACCCACTTTACTCGATGTCTTAATTTCTTCGTTCCGTGCGAATATTTATGGCAGTGTGTCATGTCGATAGAAAAATAAAAAAGCAATCGTGCTTCAAAACTAATCTATCAGCATTAGCGAGCACGAGAAACATAGCCGAAGGATATTTTTTTCAGAGACAACGCGTACTTGTTTATGTCCAAGCGGTTAAATTTATTAATGCTTTGAGTAATAATGCAGAAACAGCACTTGCACTACGTCAATCGCTTAACTGTCAATGTGTTAGTAGTCGGTTGTGTGTTTGTTTGCTCATTTTATTTGAAATCGGCTGAGTTCAGCTTTTTTCTTTCGATCAACTGTAAAAGCGTCTCGTACTATTTTATTTACCTACTTACATTAGAAGACAAAACCATTTTTATAGTAACCAAAATAGTTGTTTTCAAATTCAGTTGTGCGCAAACGGTTGAAAGAATATATAGGATTTCGGGGCTGCTAAATACGATAAAAGCAATTACGCCAAACAGAGAAAGCGTAGGAGCCTACAATGATTTTTAATTTTTAACATGAAAAAATAATTTTATCTCTAATTATAATTTTTCTTAAAAGTTGTGATTTATATATTTCAATCTTTGCGTCGTTTTGGAATAAAAAATAAAGAGCCCTGCGGTTTTTACATGTAAAGAAAATAGCGTAGCGTTACCAGTAAGATTACCTGCGCATCGTTGTTGTAGAGAGACTAAACGGAACTCAGCAGGAATTTCAATTACGAACCTTGCAATAATCATTGAGTCTAGACTCGCCGAACACGTACTACTCCCCCTTCCTGCAACAGTATTCAGTTTAATTTTGATTAGATTTTACACAAAATTTTCATTTTATATTCGTATAAAATTGTGTATGTGTATTTATTCATTGACATTCCGCAATATATTATTGTCGACATTATTATCGATTGTATGAGTCTAACAAGACGACATGTGACACAGTTTTGTTATATAAAATTCCATGATTATTAACAGCTAATCAATTATATTTGTAGACATGGGCGTACTCAAAGGGTCCCACTTGGGCCAAGTCGTTTCAAGTATTTGGCTTGTATCAAACTTCTAAATCTAACAAATTATCATATAAATCCTGAATTTGGTCCCCTCAAATGTAAATCATGTGCTTGCACCTGTATGTAGAGACGTCACCGTAGCAAAGTAAAACATTCTGTGAATGAAAGTATTTAGTTGAATCGAAGCATGCCTAGAATTATTGCTGTATTTTATTGTCGCAACCATTTCTCGTGTTCCGTGAAAACAATTTGAAGAGTAGATAAGTGCTAAAATGTAAAATATTTTTTTAAATTCCAGCCACGAGACCAGGAAGAATTTTTTGCGCGTAATGATGGAAGATTTTTTCCAACATTAATGTGCAACGCAATAATGCAGCATATATTTGCTACAGCGCAGAAAGGCAACAGACCCACCAACCTTTTAAATGCTTTCTTCCTACTTCGCAATGTTTTCGCTATACAACAGTTTATAATTTGAGTTATGTATAATTTAACTTAAATAAGTTAACAAAATGTGTACATATAGAATAGGAATTATTAATATAAAGTTGATACAAAACTTTGAAAGTTTGATATAAATTGCTTGATCGCACTCAATTAAAGCACATAGTCTTCCTATTGAGAGGCTTAGTAACCAGTATTACCTTTTGGCTCACTGTGAAGTGAGTCTAACAGTGGACCATAGCTGTTTATTGCATTTTTACCTCATTAAAATTTGAGAACAGATTTTGATTTCTCTTAGGAGACATCCTCATCCAAATGTAGCAAGTTATCGCCAAGCACGGCCCAAGTCCTTATAAACATAAATTTTAACACTAATCTCTGCACATTGCTTCAGGAAAAATTTGGGTCGGACTGAAAAAAACTAAGTCCCAAAAAAATCGGAAAGTTTCACTCCTAGGATTGCCGTTGTTCCTATTATAATTTAGAGCGACAGATTGAAATTCGTTAGTACCAACCTTTACGAAAAAGATTCCGCTCTTCATATAGTCAAAGATATTTGTGCATAACATACCTAACAAATAAACAAGCACCATTCACCGTACACCAAGACAATGCACATGCTCTTATGTTTTAGCGATTTTTCTTGTTTCAACCTTTAGCACCTGGAGCTGATCGAGTTAAAATATGTAGGAATTGCTACAGAAATTATACGAAGGATATTGGAAACTGAAATTTTATTCTTATGAGAACCATGGCTTGCCCAGATTCGCTGCTCAGAATCCATTCACTATTCAACAACAGACACGTTGAGCTAGATTTTGTCGGATACTACAGCGAAATTGACTGTCAAGCACCGTCATCTGTCATCGAAATAGATACGATACCAGGGCACTGGGCGAAGATGGAATGTCACCAGAACTGCACAAAGCACTCAATCCGGGATTAGTACAACACTTCAAGAGGTTACTAAGAAAAAGTTGGGCGGGACAGAAGATGCCATAAGAGTGGTGCACGGCTACCTTATTGTTAATACGTTCCATAAAAAAGCGACAAGTCTGTATGCGCCAATTACATTGAAATTTCGATCCTCTGGACCGAGGTCAGAAGTCCCGAGGGGGGTATGAGGTCAGAGGATTGATGGTCCGTCCACTTATTGAATCAACACTGCCCTCAAGATCTTAGACGTCATCGTCGCTAACTGCTTCAGACACCACCGCGAGAAATACAACAGTGCCAATTCAGAAAGGGCAGAAGCAGAACTGAGCAAATACTAAGTTTGCGAATACTTCTCGAGTTCTTACATTTACATCACTGGCCAGTCGTATTTGCCATTGTTGACTTTACTGCTTCTAGGTAGCCAGCCTTTTTACTCCGTATACCGCCCGTCACTATGTAAAATTATGGCAGCAGACGGTGTTCCGATCAAGACTGTGTAACTGACCAAAGCACTATTTGATCCGTCTTATTCAGCCGTCCGCATTGATAACTTGACATCTAATCTGTTCGAAGTTCACTACGGCGTGCAACAGGGCTCAATATTCTCATCATTTTTTTTTTTCAAAATTCATGGCCTACCGTTTATAGCCCGATGACTACCTCTAGCAGCGAAGGAGCTAGGGTCACGGATACAGATTGCACTGACCATATTGCGTTACAGACTAACGATGCCAACAAACTGCAACCAGTTTTAGACAGCGTGAACGACGCTTGTAATCAATGACATCAAAACAAAGATCATGTCGTGTTGCCTACAAGATACCCCTACATCCGCATTAACAACACTAAGCACTATACCGGCACCCCACAACCGAGGGTCTTGTGAATCAGCTAACAACCATTAACTCACATACTCTTTATCTTCTTGTTTGTCCGATCGCATAGGTATGAAGTTAAAATAATTTAAGCAATCAACTACGGTACAATTGAGTAGGGGCTAGAAGTATTTATTTCAAATTTCAACTTAACGTTGATTTGAAAAATTTGTTTTAAATTGAAATTCAAACGACCCGATTGCATATTTATAGAATCTGCAACGTGATGTGATTACTAACATTTCCAAAAGTTTGCAGCTAATAATTGAAAATAACCTCCCACATTTTGTGCTATATCAAAAATATGCGTAACTGGTGTCAAAATGAATTAATATAGTGAAATCCAAAAACTTGGCCATATTGTTTAAACTTGTCCGGCCTCGTCAAAGAAGGGGACAGAGAACGCCAGAATTTTGAATCTGGCCTCAGGCTTTCGGTGGTACCCCCAGGTCATACACAGCACTTCCTAAATATTTCGAGGCGACACCAAAAATGACCGCCCTGACAAAAAAGTTGTAACAAAGCTCAATACTGCTGCTACTTCGAATGTTCATGGCTAAATCGTAACGAAAATGAAGCGAGGCCTGTAGAAATACGCATTTTTAGTAGGTATTTAATAAATATATGCAGCAAAAATAATAATATAACTGTTGTAAAAGCATGAAAAACACGAAACGACGCAATCACAAAAACACCGGGTAAAACTGGGGACACCCCAGCTAATCAAATACAAATTCCTCCAAGCATTTCCGGTACTCCTAAGTTATAGCTGGAGCCCCCAGCTTAATTCCCCAGGCACAATTTTGATCATGTGTAGAGTCGAGCTTGCGTGAATTAATGAGGCAAAGTATACACACTTTTTTAGGAGCAAAACACTGCTAAAATTGAGCCGAATTTTTAGTTTAATGGAAAATGTGGCGTTGGTTTCAAATCTCGAGTCAGCAAAATTTCTTTACATTTTAGAAAAAGCCGAGTTCTCAAAGATCAGTAAGATCGTATAGCATTAGCAACTCATAAATTAAATACGCAGTTGTTTTCAACTCAGGCGTGCTGCTTTATCATTTTACTAATGTTACTTACTTAGCTAAAGTGAAAACAAATACTACGGTCACGCTGGACAGCTTGCGCCTTAATGCATTTTCACCAAAACTGTACGAGAGAAATTTATTCCGCCTGAGTTGACCGTTCGCAATGTGACCGACGCGCCCCAAACCGCTGACCCATGACCCATCTTCCATTCCTGGCTGTGAAGCACATCTCTTTAAATTACATATTCAATACTCAAAACTCACCATGTTGCATATTCAACATCAAAACGTTGCCAAAACAGCAGGTAGTACCATACTCACCACTCCATTTTTATAGAAACAACAAATTATTAACTTAAACATAAAAGTACCTTTCATTGAGAATTTTACCCTTTATTTTTTCGATAATTCTATTAGTTAGAACCCAGCGGCTTAAAACATCTACTCAACTGCAAGCGTCATCACAGAACTCGAGACACGTTCTTTTTTGACTATACCGTCGACATACTAGTATAGAGACTTATCACGTAGGATCATATCAGGTTTCTATTAGTTCATCTCCGTACGTGTGCGTTGCGAATACTCTCAGTACTAGGTAGTCATATGTTCCGCTGAATTAACGATTCAAAACGTGAAATGTGTGGACAGCGAAGCTAAATTATAACTGTACTCTGCTATATATATAGTTTTGTCGTTTTCCACTATACCTATAATAGTGCCTTTTGTCTTTTCTACACGCGACATCGGTATATTCATAATATATATTAGTATTAAGTAGCGGCTTCTTGGTAAGCGGAGGCAATTTGTCTTTTGCGGTGATACAAGCCACTAAGTGCCTTATTTCGTCTATTTAATTAATTTTTTTAAGACAAAACCAGTTAGTACACCAACACTAGCTTAATTTTCGAAACACTACGACAACCGTTATAAACCAAGAGGAAATCGTCCACCTAGTCAACGTAGTATATTTCCACACCCCCGTTGTAACCAAACAGGCACCAGCGCCAAACGTAATTATCCGGAATTGTAAGCATTAAAGCATGTGGCAGTACTGTTCGGCCAATCAATATACGTAGTATACCTATTTTGGGACATGGTTCCGAAAAAACCCACGAAATTTTTTGCCAGCCTAATAATTAGTAAAATGCAGAAATTACTTTGCGAAGCAAGTTTTTACTATCAAATGTTTCGCATCAAATTTCTATCGCCCATCAAACATACTTTTTGGTTCCAGTCTGGAAGCAAGAAGTCCTCGAAAGGCATTTAGGTTTCTCTGAGTTGGTTTGTCAATACTACATAGTACAGCATATTTCCAAAAACCAAAGATTTATTGTCCACAAACGACTGATTATTAGATGTAGCTCGATTGTGTTCACAAATACAAATATATATATATACATCTTTAGAAAAATAGTTAATACATCATACAACAATACAAATATATAACTGGAATATATAACTCTAACAACATATAGATATAAATATATACCCTGAATCCCGAGTATGGCAAAAAAGCATCGCAGAACGGCAATTGTAACTTAAGTTTGTTTTGTACGTTTCAGTAAAAAATTCATTATTGTATATGTAGATAGATGCCTGTGTAATCCTGGTTTTCAGAGCCAGCTTATATGGATACCAAAAACGGTAAACCCACGGCGCTATGCAATTTTTCCATTAAGAGCCTAACTGGAACAAGTACTCTTGACTACACCCAGCATTGAGTGATAATTTGAATTCTGAAACACCCTACTTTAGTTAAACTGATGCCAAAGCGGGCGCTTGCAAACATATGAATAATGCTAAGTAGTGTTATCTAAATAGTCCGAAAACATTTGCTTCACCAGGTCATTAGTTACACGCTAATAGTATACTGTCAGAATGCTGAGTCAAATTTTGAGTATTGAATCGGTAATTTTTTTCATTCCAAGGCTGAAATTCACCCAATCTGAGTCAAGTTTTGAGTCCATCTTGACTCAAAATTTTACTCAACTTTTATGCAGTGTAGTAAAGTGTCAAACCCGAAAAGGATCTTAAAATCATTATTCCTAACGTGCTGGGCTCACGGCTCAGATCTGCTCTACAATATTATAATGTACACACCCGAAACGCGTAATATGGTTGTACGATTTTACTGCATATGCATATATTAGTACATTTGATTAATTATATATTAATCATCTCTAACATCTGCGGCATCATTGCAAGTCAGTACATTCCAGTCTTCCATTGTGTTATATGTGTATATAAATATTATGTTTATGGCTTTCATGAGTCGATGCTAATCAGCTGATACAAATAGCTGCATGTTGGATAACGATACATTTCTGGTATTACGACGGTTCCTATAGATGGCTTATTTCAAATGTAAAAATCTTTTATCGGTAGCATTCCATATATAGGTCAACACTAGACCAACCGCAGATTCTTAAGATGACAGCAATGATCCGATAGCACAGAGCTGGTCTATATGATTGTTAGCGAGGTCGCAATCAATCCCAGATTCACCAAGCTTAGCGGAAACCAAACCGATTACAAGAATATTATGCCACATTGACCAACTAAATTGGAAAATTTTCCGCCGGTGTACACGGGTGAACCTCTTATATACATCCACAGTGAACAGTAACACTACGTTCTAGTTTTACACGTAAGGAAGGCCGAATGCCTTTTGCCATGCCTACAAAAGTATTAAGCATACTAAAACGTGTTCACTATTGCGTGGCCAGTTGACTGCAGCGATTGTCGTTCTTTATGCGTTTGCACGTGCGTTGTTATTCGTTTGCTTTGCGAGGTTCATTAAGAACCCAAGCAACAGCTCCTAGATAGCATAGTGGCTAGCATACAGTACTCGCACCAGAATGATCTAGGTTCACTCCGCGGTTGGAGCAAAAGTTTATTCATGATTGTGCGAAACACGGCTTGGTTTAAGAAGCAAAAGATCAATGTAAATTTTATCGTAAGCTATCTTTATCGGGGATGTCCAATGCCAATACACGACAATGAGCACTTCAGTTGTCGTAACTCGAACGCACTTTTGGGCAATACCACGATTCCTCCAACCATCAGACCAAATGACGCGTTTTTAGCTCAATCGAGTACATCATTATTTAATGATATCTAAGGTTAAATATTAAAGAAGAAGACCTAGCATATATTTTATAACGCATGTATATATTCCTGTGAAACTACAATTACACTGTAATACAATGGCGTGCTTCAAGTTACCTCCACTGACCACGATTACACGAGAGTATAGGACCCTTAAGATTCGATGGAGTTGGTTTCTGTGGACGGACAAAGGCTTATTGATGGAGTGCACCAATTAACACTTCCCAAAAATGAGCTTTTAGAGCAGGAATAGGTGTCACTAGTGATTGCTACTCCTTCTGCAATTTCGTTGGTAACTGTTAATTATATTAGTTATTGTTAGATGTTACTAGGTCACCCTCCCTCCCGGAAGACTTGCAGGTGTAGCCGATACCCTACAGGAATGCGACATATAACGACACTAATAGAGCCACACAAGCGCAAATATTTTCAACATTTACCAAATCCCAACCCCAAGAGATTTCTGGGTGAATCTCTTCTCCAGCCTCAGCATCTGAAGACCAGCACTATACATTAAAAACTTTCAAAAGCATCACAAAGTTAGTTTACAAAATGTCAAGAGACTTTATTTATGACACTGCCAAAATCATTGATTCGATGCAAAATCTTTTCTGAAGCATCAGAATCTGCCACAAAAATTTCGTCTGGTCTTTGTTGTTCGTTTGCAGCATTCAGAAGTTAAGACTACAAAATTTCACGACACTAGGCAGGTAATGTGGGAAATTATGCGCTACTGAGACAGACATCGCCTAAAAGTATTGTGAGTTGCTCCAATAAAACCACTTATTTGAATACAGCATAATTGTAGTGTTTTCGTTTAGCCCCACCCCAGCCGGAAATTGGTCAATTTTAAAACTACAGCAATAATTTCAATATCAATCGATCCCACAAAACCGGGGCCGGAAAATATCCATTTATGGCAAAAATTATTTTTACATTACCAATGGGTAGCCAAAATGTTTGAAATAAAATTTCTCGATAAATGTATAATGTTATATAGCATTCGGCCGGATTGGCGAGCTGAGCTGACTGTTGCAAAAGCGGCTGAATATGTTCTTGGGATAATGACTTAGTTTTATTCTTATATTTTCGCATAAGTGAGCGCATCTCCTAACTCATGCACCGGTGCAGGCGATTTTCAACCATTCGAATCAGCTCAATGCGGTTCGAATGATATCTAAAATTATGCGTTTATAGAGAATATTTTTTCAAAAAATTTAAGTTGTTAGGGTTTGGTAACCCAAAAACGAAAAAAAATTGTCATGAATGCGTGTCGAAATGAATATTTCTGATGCAGCTCGTCCAGCTGAGTCGAAAGGCGCCAAATTATCGCTGTATCTTCAAAATTGACTATTTTCGGGCTGTAGGAAGGGAGCTCAAGACAAGCCGCCCATAATTTCCACTTGCAATGTAATGAGCCAAGTCAAAATAAAAGGTTTATGGCGCAAAAAATTAATAACATTATGCTTCTGGTTCGGCTGATTACATCCATATCAAATATATACACAAACGCTCATTCATTCACAACTTCTTGACATCTCTGTATATAGCCTCGAGAGAGGAAGAAATCATTTGAGCACAGTCCGAATCCGGAACTTGAAATACGTAGCACGTAGTTGAATTAGTCGTCGGCGAACGCTTTGCTGTTGCTGTTCCGGTAACTGTATCGCCAGCAAGGCAAGCAATATACACAGCCGTAGATGATACCGAGCTTGTTTCACTTAGCGACACGCCGCTATCCCACGACACCATTTCGACGATATTATGCAGCGGAATTCGATGTAGCACCACTACGTCATCATCATCAGTTGTAGCTGACCAGGCATCACCACCGGTACTACTGGGATTACTGATATTTATGCGATCCTTGAGATTTTCAATTATTCTTATACCATGACAGTCGAGTCGGAGTAGCACCTTGTCGCTACTGGGATCAGCACGGCACGGAAGCGATCCGACAAGTTGAGCATTCTCGACTTGATCTATCAGTTGTATCTCGGGCGACGGAAATGTATTCGATGGCAAGTGCGTCGCTGTCGCTGGGGTCATCGCTGGTGATGACGTTACAGTTGAAGCCGTTTTCATTGTAGTCGCTTGTGTCGAGAAACCATCGCTATTGCTATTATTACGACTGCTAGTTGTTAGCTGCTGCTGTTGCGGAGGAGGTGGATAAGTTATTGATACGTTAATAACACTGCCAAGAAATAGAGCATCGTACTCAGCCATTAAAATGCACGTATATATAAAACCAAAATGTATAATTACTGTAAATGGAGATAGTAACTGTATATTGTGTTTGACAAAGGTAGTTTAATCCCTAAAAATTATTAAAGACTAAAGCTCCATATTATGCCTTAGGAAGGACTAATATCCCAATTGCAAAGAACTCAAAAGTTGCACGAGATCTAACAGTAAAACCAACTCCTACGCAGGAATACTTAATAAACTGCGCACCTAGAATAAGTGAAAAAAAAATTATATTTAATGTTCTTTATTCATCAAATAATCACGGGTTTTGATGTATTGGATTTAAAGTAATGAACGAATTTAATTGGAACCTTTTCGCTATTGCGAAAATGCCGATCCAACAACCGTACGTAGCACTTCCAAAAACAATGCACAATCCATGTGACAACAATAATCTTACGAATGGTTAAGCGATGCGATTCGGACGCTTTGTTTGCCAAATCATAACACAAGATTCTAACTACGGAAGGGGATGTCAACCTAGCCTTAGCTGCGCGCTTCATTATAAATTCAGGCTACGTGTACTATCAGCAGTCGTGAGGGATATTACCGGTGGCCTATATAATGATAACTGCACGTCGCAAATGTCCACGATACAAAATAGATACTTGGTATCATAAAGCATTTCATAAGTACCCGAATCACCTACCTACACACGTTACTTACGTAGTTAAATATTATATATATATATATTGGGTAACGCATATTTTTCAGAAATAAAATAACAAATCTACTGAAAAAACCCCGATCCCAATAGCAAAAAACATGGACGATAATAAGGATGCTAACGAAACGTACATCGATATATTCGGAAGCTTAAACTTGCCTTAGTTCAACGGCGCGTTGAAATTTATATTCCGTGCCACACCGAAACATGTCGTCACCGTGATTGGAAGCAAAAGCATGGTTCAGGTAAGAGGACATGGAAATTATATACGTCTATTACGAATATTAGATAATACGATTTTATACATGCAACCGCGTAAGAAATGTGAATATGTAAACATAACATGCTTTTGATGTAGCGAAAAGTCAATTTCACTTATAAACATTCTAAGAATCCTTTACTCAAAAGAAATTAGTCAAGCAGAATATATTGGACGGTGGTCTATATCAGCGCAAGCAATAAAAAATATTCATACTACGTAAGTATTTAAGTTGTCCATACATGAATCCTAAATTCCAAAGCAACGCGATGCGATACGTAGGAGGGAAGTTCCACTATCCCATTTAATATTGCTCAATCTCGCAAACTCAACTTTAGCAGTAAAAACCAATGGGAGATGCGACCTAAGAAGCAGAGATGGCATGGAAATCTCCATTGAACTGGAAATGGGATGAGGTGGAATTTCATTTATTTCCATATGGAAATATTTTTTTGTTTTATTTGTATGCAAAAGCTCGGACATAGTAATCATGTTTGCTTTTGTCGTCCATAAAACATTGCTACAGGAATCGCGTGCACGGCGACATGTATTTGTATTGATGTTGTGTTAAATAAGAAGTCTTTCGCATGCGCTGACATTTTAGTTCCAGTTGTTCCACGATAAATCTTAGTTCACTACCTAGTGTTCAACTATTACAGCTAGGTACCTCCATCGCCGCAGGGGCCGAGTTCGATAGCCGGGGGGACAACTAGCCACGGGTCCGGATTTCAGATGCTAAATACAAACCTAAACTTTATTTTCCTGCATGAAGCCGGGGTGCCAGATGCAAACATATCTCAAGCAACACTTTACGAAGATCCTAACGTGCCTCTTGGCAGTTTACGCTCCAAGATACTGCCTTTTCTTATAGCAACTTATAGCCCAAAATACAAATTTGTCTCTTGGGTAATTGTTAGCATAAAACACTGACTCTATTAGTTTCACAGCATGAATATTACTTACATCAATGCTCATCGACGTCCAATAATTCCCGATTATCCAAGGAAAATTGATTGAGCAGTCCGGCATTTTTTTTGGCAGCAGGGTGATAAATATAATCGTCCTTTGCAAACGTGTCCTTTCTGAGGCCCTTGTCTTCAAACCACAGCACATCAGATCAAGGAAAACAAAGTTCGTGACAGTGCCGTTAAGCTCCTGGAGAAAAGCGATCCGTTTATAGGACGGTTGTCCTTATTAGCACTTGAACTGCTTGAATCTATCTGACACGTCTGGCTGAACGATTCGTTTTCGCCAGTTGCGATATAAAAACGACGATGGAAAAGGCACTGATAAATAACAAAATAGCATCTGGAAATTTGGCAGATATGTTGGAAATGGCACTATTCAACAATTTAATTGTCGTAGGTAAGCATCGGGAAACGAGCCGTCTTTTTCCGAGTTGCCGTTGAGGTTGAGAAGGCGGTTTTGCAATGGTTATTAACCCCGGCAAAAATATATACAAAACTTGGGCTGCGGTTCCGACTCATTAATATTCTTTTCTAGATGTCCATATAATCGCTTTCCTGGCAACGACTATGTCGAAAATGGGACGCTCTTATTGATTTTACTAACATTTGAATCTCCAATCAATAGATAAGCCATAATGAATGACAAGTAAACCAAAATGGCACAATTTTAATCCACGCAATTACTACCCTTACTAGCCTCAAAAAAGATTATTACTAAGGTTGTATTTGCGGTAATAATACGTATTTCTCAAAAACGATGCGTTCGCAGAGGGAACAGCTAGGCTACCCACGCAGAACGATGTCACGCAAAATGAGTATAACTCCCTGCCATGTCACGCAGTTATGGATTTCTCAAAGGTAAATA
>JASANE010011701.1:5000-10715 GCA_030248225.1 Trileptium ribeirensis
TTTCGAGCGATCGAGTATCGAGCAAACATCAAACGAGCAGCGGTCATGTCTGGTGCACACCACAGGTTCCAGTACAAGGACGTTGAATGTATGTGCCGAACGAGCGTTGTAAACCAACGAAATCAACACCATGAAACAAGTAAGATCTTTAGGTATTTTACAGCGATGCGTTTCAATAATAGTTTTGTACAGGAACTAAAATGCCATCAAAAATTAGATACTAAAATATCATCAAATTAGAAGCGTAAACTTGATTTAATTTCGAAGATTTAAGCTACTATCCCGGAACCAACGGTGTGCGTTGAAACATTATAAATCTTATACTTGTGAACTGAAGCCGGAGCGGCATTAGCAGGTCGATAGGGACAATCCGAGCCTTTCAGCCGCCGACGCCATCGTGCACGGTCCACATACTTTGATAACGACAAATCACCATCAAGATCGTTTTGCGAATCTCTAATGTTTGCAATGTAGCGACTTTTCAACTGGAAAAATTAATAAAGATACATACAATACGGTCAAGCACAAAAGTACAAAGCAAAAGTAATATAGATAGTACAGAAGCGCTGATTTGTACAGGAAGCGCTAATTTAAATAATCGTTTACATGTTTACAGGAAATTAAATCTTACTTATTACACACACTTTGCCCTGGCAGGACTTAGCTGTTACTCTTATATTTTTTGAGAATTGCTAAATGAAATAAAATCATTAATATATGTAGCAAACTGAGTTATATTGCTTAGTATTAAGCGAAAATCACGTCACTACGAACCAACGCCGTGTAATTATATGTAAGACGATTGTTGAAAGTTCAAAAACAGGCTATCTAAAACAATTTTAGAAAAACGAAACAATATTGATTTTTAACATAGTACATTATTGCACCACCTTCATCGCGACCTGATAATATATAAACAATGACTGATGTTTTACTTTTCACTATAACGAAACTAAACAGTATTGGAATTTCCCGAAATAAAAAATACTAAACAGATTAATCCTGGCTACATTTAGCTGTGCAACATTATTGAAACTAACATCTAGACCATAGCGACGTTTGATGTGATTATTCTCCGAACGACGCCTGGCTTCTTTCAAGTGTGACGGCAAATGAGGCGAATCTAAAAGTAAAAAATCATAAGGCATAGAAAAAACAAAACAAAGCCAAAGTGTTTTTACATAAATCATAAGATAAGGTGGGATCAAATATATATACTAATATTTTGTGTAATATTAAAGTACAGTTCAATCTGCACTACAAAACAAAGTCTTCATTCACGCTGCCAGAGGGTGGATGTAGTTACAATTTTCTCAGAATGAGCTATAAATGTCATGACTTCCCAATAATTATGAAACACGTGTCGCCATGTATACTTCAGAGAGCAACGTTTAGTCAACACTAATTATGTTCCGGCTGCGTAAACGGGTCAAACTTGGTTCGCTATTAGTTAGGTTTAATGATGGAATAAGCGAAAAATAATTTATATTGAAAGCTATGTACAAATAAAATATGCCTGATATTTATTACATTCTTGGTTTAGACTTAAATATTTCCTGGATCTGACCGCCTATATAACCAATGACCGCCAATAAGTCACGATTGACAAAATTAACAACACTCCCGCCTACTCCTTCAAATTAGATTTTGTCAAGAAATCAACCGTGAAGGCACAAATCTATCTCTCGAAATGTAAAAGGCCTTCAAATCGGTAGTAGGGCATATTCCGCGTCGTGTAGGAAAATTACCTCCACTGCGAAGTAGGGGTGAAGGAGCGGTGGCTTTACCGTACTTACGTGGGTCTAGATAAATTTAACTTCGACTCATAGTTCACATTAAAATCTTTTATCATATGTTAACAGATGTTATAAGAAAGAATGCTACGAATGATTTTAAATTGATTCTACGAAAACGAGTCATGTACGATGTCGCATGGCCTGAAACAAAGTTTATATGCCTATAAAATCACTCTGTGTAACACTTCACATAATTCAGGAGCAGCGGACAGTGATACATACATACGTATAAAATCACTCTGTTTAACAGTTCACAAATTCAGGAGCAGCGGACAGTGACACATATCTATAAAATCAGTCTGTGTAAGAGTTCACATAATTCAGGAGCAGCGGACAGTGATACATACTTATAAAATCACTCTGTGTAACAGTTCACATAATTCAGGAGCACCGGATAGTGATACATATCTATAAAATCAGTCTGTGTAAGAGTTCACATAATTCAGGAGCAGCAGACAGCGATACATATCAAATTAATACTTTAAGGTATAAAACCAAGTTCGAGCAAAATGCACTAATGAAATTACTCAAAAAATATTTATATTTGGATAATCAAATTAACGGCAAATAACATGGCGCGAGTGACACTTTTCGCTCAGAAAATCAAAGGTGAAAACAACTCTCAGTCTCACCTATACATATATTGTATATCTCTACGCGTGCGCAGAGTGAAATTTCAAGGGGGTTTACTAACCACAACAGGTTTTCGTCGCTTCACCAGCTGCACTTTTCAACAAACCAGGCTCACACCGGCCACACGTATTTGTGGCCCGATGCAAATGAATTTCAAATTCGATGGTAGCTCCAATTCGCAGCACGTCGCCGTGGCAAAGGGTCACCACCGTCGGCGTCGACCTGCGCGACAGTTTGTGGTCGCGGCTACATTTGAAATCGTTGTCATCACTGATATCGACGACGGCATTATTATTTTCAGAGCCAATCTTAAACAAAAAAATTACCACAATGATTTAAAACTAACCGATGAGCACTCACATCTGAACCAAACAGAAATATACAATAATAAGGTGTCCAAGAATAATTATAATTACCGGAAATGCCGATTCAGTGACATCAATTTCCTATATTGAGAGAACCTTTAAACACAGATTAACTACATAAAAACGTTACCTCTGAGAGGACAATATTCTAAGCAAAGATTTACTGCCACGTTAATACTGTGAATCGACATATTCTATAGAATAAATCATTGCAACATTAGCACCCAAACCTCTGCTTAGCTATATACATTTAATTTTTGCATTGCAAGGAATGCTAATAGATTTAATCTATGTAATAGACTGCTCAGCAACCTTAACTAGGATATCGTTGACCCAGGTTCCGTTGCGGCTTCCCTCGTCTAATACTCCGTACGACTGGGTTTCTTCATCAAAAACGATCGAGGCGTGCTTCTGAAATAAATTGAATAGGAAACGTGTTATTATATTACTTTATAATACATAAATGCAGTATTGTAAACAAGCTGGAGGTTACTGCCTTATGCGCTGGAAGAAAATGTAAAATCCTGGCAATAAACAATCAAAGATAATAGTTCCGAAGTGAACGCCATTTCATAGAATTATCTAAACACTGGGTAGTACAAATTGGGAGTTAGGCCGCCCTAGATTTAACGACGTCACACTGTTGTACCCGCAACAAATTACCTATGCTTGCTCGCTACTTACTAAAAAGGCGACACTCAGTTCTGAAGCGAATATAATACGTAACGACGTGTCTTCGATTTACCAGCCTCCCAAGAAGCATCGCTGACGACATTGTTCGTCTACACATGAAAAATAGAAATGAACTGCAATCTTAACGCAAAAAATATACCTGCTCGCCCTAATATACAGCAACAACGAGCATGTTGCATCATGTTGAATACGTTAAAACCGATCCAAAATGACCAATTACTATATACTAGTAGTTTCACACAAGAATGCTATTTTTACTACCCTTTGATCAGCCTCATCTCTCCAAGACCTACTAGTTCTTTTAAATCAACATATAAACTGACTTATCGAAATTGGGTAGGGCGGGACCACCGCACGAACCGACTTTCAACTTTCTCACAACCAAAGGCCAGTGGTGTACACCCGGGAATCCTGTTTTAGAAAAAAATTCGGTGCACATTTCTCCTATTAAATAAGCTATAAATATAGACTGAAATGATTCAAATATGAAACGAGGATCGTCTGCCGTCTGTTTTAAAAGTGTAGCCTGACCGGCCGACTACAAATCTTGCAATCAATAGATATCTATGTTTTGCAAAACATATGTCTAAGTAAACGTGTGGGCTTCTCAGTTTTTTTGTTGTTGCTGATGATGTTGCAGCAATGGTGCAGTTAGTTTTTGTTGATCTTGTGCGAGCTCAATATAATGAAAAAAACCTCTTGGTTTTAGTAGTAATGACTATATCGTTTGAGTTTAAATAAGTTCTGCTATACTAAATTACAAACGAACATCGCGACCAGGTGTAAAATTCAGGACAGCTTTTTAATGGAGTGGTCAACCTTATGATCCAAACAGCAGCAGTGTCTACAAATTATGTTATGGCTCAAGGTTTAATGATTGATTGGTGAGTTCGCCCTCATGGGCTGAGTGCAGGAAGTTACAAATGCAGCATAAAACAATAAATAATATATGTAATTGCGAATGCCACGTGTTGATGTCTTCTCTCTTGTTTATGTAGTTTTCACATGTGTTGGTTGTTTCCATGATTGTTCTTTACTGTAAAACAATGAAATTTCGTGCCTTGGCTGTGCTGTTCGCGTACGTTGCTGGTGGCGCTGGCAGGCTTAAAGAAATAATAATGTTATTTAATATTGTACCACGTTGTGGAAGCTTCGAGAGAAATTAATACATCGTTGTTGCTTGAGTTGAATTATTCTGTTGTGCCAGAAAATTGTCTTCATTATGATTTAAATTTGTACAGGTTCTAGAAAACTGTTTATAATATATTTTTGTTTCCTGTTTGTTTGCATTTTGCCACATAACCTGGTGTATTCGCGGGATTTCTGACTCGAATTGTTGATCATTTTCTCAATTTATTGATGTATAATACAGTGAATTATACTGTGTAGCTATTACAGATGCTTTATTCAAGGGATTTATGACACTGATTATTTTTATGTAGTTAATTGTTGCAAAATCATCTTAAAACGACATGAGGCAGCACTTTAAAATTTTGTTAGGTGGGTGATCTTCCTAGAATTCGTAGGTCTGGGGAAATCTAGTTCTGGGGAAGGATTTCGGGTATATAAGCCAGTTGCACGGTTCAGTCGGGGAGTTAATCTCCGAAGAAACCGCAGCTGGTAAGTAGCTCTATTATTATTTATGTTGAAATTTTTCTTAAGTGCTGAGTATAAGCACACTGTAACACGGTAGCAATTGGGAAACTAGTGGTGCAGTTTGAGTAACTGTGGTACCCTATTAGCTAAGACGTTTGGTCGTCTTCTGGTGGCTTAAGAGTTAAGTGTATAGCATGGAAGGACGCTAATTCCCTTCCTTTCGGCACCTTTAGCTTGTATTGGTTGGAGATTTATCTGTCTATTATCAGACCTCACGGTCACACTCACCGTTTTCAACAATTGTTCTCTTGGGTACCCTGTTACATAATATACTTAAGGATAGCTTGGGGAACGCATACCGCATAGTCGTAACTTTGTATACCTATAGGAAAGTTAATCTCCGAAGAAACCGCAGCTGGTAAGTAGCTCTATTGTTATTTATGTTGAAATTTTTCTTAAATGCTGAGTATAAGCACACTGTAACACAGTAGCAATTGGGAAATTAGTGGTGGAGTTTGAGTAACTGTGGTACCCTATTAGCTAAGACGTTTGGTCGTCTTCTGGTGGCTTAAGAGTTAAGTGTATAGCAAGGACGAAAGCTAATTCCCTTCCTTTCGGTACCTTTAGCTTGT
>JASANE010011703.1:0-11198 GCA_030248225.1 Trileptium ribeirensis
TTATGATTAACAACAGCTACAGTTGACGTTGTTCGTCATTATAGTAGGCAACAACACGTATACTTTGAGTGGCAATTACTCACGATATCACTATCGGTCTACCATTGTGCCGTCAATTCGTTAGCTACTTTCCTCATCAGATACACGGCCCTGCTGCCCTTCATTGGTTCTGCTACCACTCTCAAACCTGTCGCTTTATTCCAGTTCATCAAAGGAGGTGTTTCAAGAGCAAGCAATCATCAGCCAGCAATAACCCAACCGCATTCAGCATCAACATCATCCACAGGTTGGTTCATTTCTTATTTTCTATTGTTTCCACGATAGTAACTACATGCTCGCCCCTCAGTGCAAAAAATTGAGGGTTAGTTTAACCTGACAGGAAGAAATTGCAAAAGCAATACGATTGTGATATTAAAGTTTTAATACAACTTCTACCGAATACGTTATAGAACATTATCATTCATACACTCTTTTAACAGTTTATGAACACTAACACATAAACAAGTTTAAATTATTATAACAGTGGCACTTATTTTCAAAGGAGACAATATGATTAATTATACCTATACCTATCGAATATGATTTAGAGGTCAAAAAAGTGACAGTTCCAAAATTCGTGCAACCTATATAGCAAATTAAACATATATTAAATTCACTTTCAACAAAATATACGGCAGCTGGGTCAGTAGCTAGTAAATCTGTTACTTTAAAGAAATCGTACTAAAAATTATAACCGACCCATGTTTTTAACCCTGATAATTTAACTAAATCGATAAAGTATTATCGTCGTTCATCCATCCGTATTCGCGGCCCTTATATTATTAAGCATAAAATGCACTGTACACACGCTAAAAATATATTTTACGTCAAACACAACTATAAGCTATGTTAGCTATTTTTGTTAAATGCCGCTCAAGCTAAAGAATGGGTCCACCGGGAATTGAACACCGGGCCTTCCGCGTGCGTAGCAGACGTGCTAGCCACTACACCATGGACCCGCTTGAAACGGTTGGATGGTTGCGGTGATATTCTAACTAGCGAATTGACGTTTCGCTAGCAGTGATTATTATTTGTGTGATCACTACACAACCCCCGCGGCCAGCTGCGGAGCAGGCATTTTTGAGCTCGTTACTCTTCGCATAGACTGATCTGCACGGGGTTCACCAAATATAAGCTATGTTAGCTATTTTTGTTAAATGCCACTCAAGCTAAAGAATTGGTCCACCGGGAATTGAACACCGGGCGTTCCGCGTGCGCAGCAGACGTGCTAGCCACTACACCATGGACCCGCTTGAAACGGTTGGATGGTTGCGGTGATATTCTAACTAGCGAAATGACGTTTCGCTAGCAGTGATTATTATTTGTGTGATCACAACAAATAAAGTGCTTATTTTGTTTTCAGAACCATTGTTGTATGGAGGTATTTTATTTCGACTTTGCCCTATTTTGCTTGTGGATACAATTCGTTTATAAACTAACAAAATTGTTAAGTATAAAACGGGACGTTTAGTAAACACTTCACAGTTCGTCTGCAAAGATTAAATGGACGCTTTTAACGAAGCCACGAATTTCGGTCATTGCAACAAAAGCAGCGCAGACATTTCAATGCAATTACCATAAATCAAATCAGATAAATCGTTGTCACTCAACTGCCACCAGTAATAATAAAAATAATACACATGTGCGCAATAATAATTATGCAGTATATCGATTAAATCGATATATTATTAATAATTATAAAAACAAACAAACAGTATCGACACAATATTTAGTATAATTTGTAATTAATTTAAAACACCATATTATGTAAATTTTATCTTTGCGCGTTCGTTTAAGTATGTGTATGGTTGTTCGTAAATACACAGTTACGACGGTAGCAAAGTGTTGGGTTACGAGCAGGTAACGGGAACCGACTCATCTCAGCGCCGGGAACTTTATAATTATAAATAGAAATAGCATAATCCAATCTGCGACTAGCCACAGTTAGTAGCCCACGGATACAGTTGCTCGCTCCGTAGTATTTAAACGATTTAAGCAGTAAGTACATAACAGCAGGGTGACATACTAGATGTATACAGTATAGTACTAAGATTAAATAAAAATTTTTTAATTTTATATATATTTAAGATTATTATTAGTAAGTTTAGCTATTTACAGTTAAATGTGTAACTTTTAAAGCATTTAAAGAACACAACAAAAGAAAACCAAACGGATATAATAAGCATGAGACAAAACCATACAGAATGAAACCAAATTATCAGAGTGTTCCGAAGGTAAATTTTAAACACCAGAGGCCAGACGTGGTCACTGCTCGGGATTGCAAGAGAAGATCGTTTATTACTAACAGACTCAATTTTGTTAAAATTTTATCGAAACAACCACAATAACATAACGCTTAATTTCGACAAATCCAACGGTAGGACAAGAAACTATACAAAATGAAACAAATTATCATAGTTTTGCGATGGGAATACTTGTCAAAATTTTAAACACCAGAACCCAGACGTGTTCACTGCTCGGGATTGCAAGAAAAGTTCGTTTATTGCTGACAGACTCAATTTCGTTAAAATTTTATGAAAACACTTGTGAATTTCGAGAAATGCAAAGGTAGTATATATACGACCAACTTCATTCTGTTTAACAATATATATTGAGAATGCTGTGCTCGGTTATCGTGGTTACACGGCTCGACTTAGGACTTAGAGATTTATTGACTACTAATTCACTTGGCACGTCACGAAAAACAACAAAGAACAATCCAAAGTACATTATATTACGTTACTCAGGATTAACCGGAATTTGTACGTTAGTATAACCCTGGTTTAGAATCGAGCTTATTACATAGATGTATATACATGCATACAGATTAGTGTATCTGAAAATTAGATGTAACCGGGGGTTTCTCTAATGGCGTTACCGGAACCAAAATTCTGGTAAATTTTTTTCTGCAGTTTGAATTTGATTTGTGTTTCGTACATTTGTTATACATAGTGATCCAAAATAATTTCAAGTCAAGAAAAAACTAAAATTTCAACTACACAATTCCGCCGAAAAATATTGGACTCGCTACAAAAGGGGAGGCGGACTCAGGAATTTCGAGATCCTCCTAGATTAAGCGGTTCCCCAAGGTAAATACTGGCTGCACCCAGATCATCTACCCAGCACGGTACAGGTATTTTTATTTGACACCTGCAATAGACCAACTAACAAGAAATGGTTAAAACATTAAAACGAACACAATAATGCTACTTTTATTTCGGGTATTTACGACAAATTCCTGAGTAGAGCTGCTAAACCACGAATTTTCAGTATATATACCACAAAAAACACTACACACATGTTGTAAAGGCAAATGTCACAACAAAACCCCAGTTAACCCGATTTTTCCACATCTAACTGGGTATTCCCCAGGTTTGTAGTTCCTCCCAGCCGGGAGCTGGATGCTCACAGCTCAATGTCCCGGACCTGTGAATAGGCCAGTAATATTTATCCGACTGGCGTTCTAAAGTTTAATAACAAAATCTATGCTAGCTGTGTGATTTGGGCTTTGCATATTTCATTAAATTTCAAACCAACATACACTGTTCGTGAAAAAATAGCCTTTGTCGCTGGTCATATATAACGCAGAAATGTTAATTATGCGATAAGATGATTATAACTATTTTGTCTAAACCATAAACAAGCAGCTTTCTATTGTAATTATTCGGTTTCAACGCGAAACTTGAGAAAGCGTATAGCACTTCAATTAACTTTTTCAGTGTCACCATTGTAAGTGCTCAGTAGGTGAGCATCAATGCACAACTATTACCACTACAAAAAGGTTACCGAAAGAAATAATACGATAGCAAACACAATATTGCACAACACAAATTAAAAAAAACATTAAATACGATTTGAAATTTCCTAACGTTCTTAGGCGTTCTATGACATTAGTCTAGCTTCTCAAGCAGCGTATATACGACGTCCCGTTGACATCATAGATACAACTACAACGCGTCATATTAGTTTCCAGCCGCCCACCAATCCGCGTTTCCTGGCCCTGCCGGAACACGATAGGGTGGTAGATAGCCGCCTCCAGCTGCCATAGGATGCGGTTGTTGGACGAAATAACCGTGCGCGCCACCGCGGTGAAAGCCCGTTCCACGATATTGGTCGCGATAATCTCGGCCTCCAAATCCACCATGGCCGTAACGACTAAATTCAATATATCCATTATCTGTTTAACTAAATTGATGATTGAAATTGCATTCTCAAGTACATGCATGGTTTTCGAGGTCACTACATAGGTGCACTCAATTTTCTGTTAATAATTACAGAAATGATAATATATCAGGTCCAAAGTTAAAAACCGTTGAAAATGAAACAATGACGCAAATTGCATTCTGGAATGCTAGATCCTCATACGGATTGTACAAAATTTCGGCCGATACTCAACTGGGAGACGTAGATTATGTACATCATTCGCTCACAGTGGAATTTGACGGATATACTACGACAAATTTTCAAAAACGTAGCCAGCAATATTGAAGAGCGATGGCCAACCTTTATTTGCGGATATCCCCTCTTATCACTGTGCGAAATTATATTAGTTGAAAATTTTTAGAAGTTTTAACAAAACAAAATTGCAGTCAAAAAGCGCAAACCTGCATAAAATAACATACCCTCCTCCACCGCGCTGTCCAAACTTTCGCCCACTGTTACTACCGCCTGGTGCCGATCGGCCTTGTTCAATAGCCATAGAATTAAGCCAGTCAGGAACATCTTGTTGGGCTTCGACCAGCAGCTCAGCTAATACGCGCGATAAACCCCGATTTCGATCATTGAAAAACGATGTTGCCAATCCTGACAACAAAACTTTTATTAAAACAAGTGACGTTTATTACATGATAAAATGACATGCTTGCGATATAAAAACCGAGACCTAGGGAAATCTTATTCTTAAGTCCGATTAATTCTTTGACCATAAGTACAAAGATGTTAACGCGATGGAACAGTTTGTGCAAGCGCAAGAAACGTTGCAGCAACAAATTTGTATGATTTTAAACTGCTCAAAGCATCCGAAATATTACTGAATTTCGAATAAAACGGTAACCATTAAACTTGAAACAAGCTAATCAAAAGCACCGTTTAGCTATTGAAAGGAAAGAGGACGCAAAACGCAATGGGTAACCAGCAATAACAAGTATCTAGCAAGCGAGGTGAAACGGAGCGATCGTTGCTTCCTTTATAAGTTATCATTTTGTGTAATCACCTGTAATCGGTCGAGTTTGATGTACATACCTTAAAACTTCTGGAACCCTGAAAACATCGAAAACTACTCAACATGCATGAACTATTCGTGATCCTATCTTATTGATCTTGATGTTCGAGATTTGTGTTTTCGATGCGAAACCTATGGTGCTCGTACGGCGAGATTTTGCAGACAACCCTTAAAAACCAGTTTTGGCCATTTTGATTCGGAAGATGAGGCAGGAGCTGTTTGCATCCAACTTAAGGCATATCTTCATCATTTTTATGATTAGAAAAAATTTATCTAATTCCATCCACCAGGAGATGAGTGCTATGAGTCACAACGACAGCCATAAAAATTATCACGATTTTACCCCTAGAAATTTTCACCCTCAGCGGAAACTAAAATTCGCTTCGCGAGTTCCGTTTCAATAATTACATTATGTTCTATAACTTAAATCAGGAGATATTCTCAAACAATTTAATACATAAAAGATTTACATGACACAATATTGAAAACAAAACCCTCCGTTTTACAACTGCATTTTGCGGTTTAAATCCAAGGTCACGGATTTCGGTAGCTTAGCACCATATTATTCTAACTTTGATTACTTCAGCATTGCAGACCTGAAAACGAATGTGATTCCTTTGCGTCAAAAAGCGGTGGACGTGTTTCCAAGGCGCCACTCACCCTTGATTGTTTTTTCAGATACCCAAATTGAAAAAATCAACTCTATCAGTTCGCACATTAACGTAAAAGCAATGTCTTCTCACAAATTAGCTATTTCCTTAATTATACAAGGATCAAAAAAGTACTTCGTTTTTAGCCCACGCTATTTTAGTGAGACAAAAACAAGTTGTTGGCTGGACAAATCATATTCAGCAGTGATGGTGACCTTTCTCAATGTCAGATCAAGTCGTTTTAGTGTTCTTGTTAAGGCCTGTCCACATTCTTCAGAAAGGTGGGGAGGTGATATTCATTTATAAATCAAAACAATTTACCCTGAACATTCAAGATAAATAAAATTGCAATGCAAATATCAAATTCTTGATACATCAGTTCACGCTTAATTCTGTAAAAGAGCGTCGTTTTCCGAACGTTTGCTAATAATTCCAGGAAATGTTTTTATTCTACGAGGCTTCAAATTCCAGGAAACTGCAGTCCCAAAAACTTTAGGAAGCGGGCATCCATCCTGTCGGGTGTCAACGATACGAACACATGGCTACTTAACCCGTTAAACACGTTTATTTCATTGTTTGAACTCCGGAGTAGGTAGGTTGTTAACCATGCGGCACAGTACCTGTGGAGTATTTTGTAAATGTTTGTACCAAAAATAGAAAAATTTAGTCCGTTTTTTACAGATGTATGTGCTTTCTGCTTCTTATTGATCGCCGCCTTGCTAGCTATAACCCGAGGCTCAGCGACATTCGCCACCTTTAAATAACTAGTTGTTGCAGAGTAGCGACTGTGCCGCAGGAGACGTTAATAGGATCCCCGTTAACCTTTTAGCTCAACAGCACAATGTTTCCTCGATAAGAAGTGTTCGGAGTTGGTTGTTCTTATTGAATTGTGGTAAATGGTTGCTGCTCCAAAGCCTCTTAATCCGTATCGCTAATGTAACCGAGCAGCAGCTGGAGTAGTAGTTAAACCGACTGTAGTAATTTTCCAGCTAGAATACAAAAAATGTTAATGGACGGGTTTACGGTTGGAATAAATTCGTTGCAGAAAACAACAGAATTATGAATTTTCAGAAGACGGTAATTGAAACGAAGCTAGTGAAGCGAGCGGAGTCTCCATTGAAAGCGCCGCAGGAACGATTGTGAAATTGTTAGTCTTTTGGTGTTTTAGCCCGTCTTCGGTTGGTTCGATAGCAAAGATGATGAGGATGTATCCTTTAGTAGAACGCTACGAGCACCGACATCATTTTCCGGGTCAAAATGGCCAAAAACAAATTTTAAGGGATCTTTTCCAAATCTAGAAATGCCACCCGTGTTTAGCAGCTCATAATAAAGAATACACGAATATTGCCGTCTCAGAGCTTTTCAATAGGTTGAGGGTCGACGAACCCGATTTCCAGAATATAGTCAGACTTCAGTTGTTTGATTATGTATTGCATGCAGGGCATTAAAATCTTTTATTATTATGTTGGTTTTTAGGTACCCTGACTACGATAGTCTGGTTATCTGGAGTCCAGAATGAATAATTCCCGCTTTTCAGTAGTTTTCTGTCCGTTTAGCTACTCCGTAACTCGACCAACTCGGCTTACATAATTCAGCCTTAATCTGTTTGTATAGTGTGAAGGGAACCTAGAGTCTGGATATCTGGAGTCCAAAATGAATAATTCCCGCTTTTTAGTAGTTTTCTGTCAGTTTAGCTACTCCGTAACTCGACCAACTCGGCTTACATAATTCAGCCTGACTCTGTTTGTATAGTGTGAAGGGAACCTAGAACGGCGTGTATATGTTTTAGGTACGTTGGATACAGGGGTGCGATCATCTAGAACCCGACATGAATTAACTATACATGAAACCACACTAGTTCCTTTTCACCCTCGGTCATGTAGAACCCGACATGAAACCACACTAGCTCCGTTTCACACTCGTTTGTGAGATACTAGTGTTACCGGACAGCCTAACCATTAAACCTCAGAAGCACCATATCGCATAGATTCGCAACCTGTTCTGCAAAGATGTCAGGCTAAATGGGAGCACAGAAGGTGTTCGTGGCGTGCTGTGGTTACCAAACTCAAGCCGTTTGTGATTACTTTCCGGAAACACTTGACCGTCAACCCGAAACTTGGAGCCAATATGCTTTCGTTTCTATGCAAAAAAAACGAAATACAGTTCGTGATTTTCCAGTCAGTGTTAATTGTCTACCTCTTGCAATATCGGTACCTGTATTTTTGATGTTTCAAAAATGCCGGATACCAATATTGTGTATATCGACCAATTCCAATACCAACTGGTAACTCTATCGAGATAGCAGAACGTAATGAAGCATAGATACATCTACGCCTTTCGCGTGCACAGCCAATCAGTTCTCGACAGCATACGTCGATATGCTATATATGTGGATATTACACAATACCGTTTAAGTTAGAACAAAACCAACACCGGCAATATGTTTCCCATGCCCGAAAACCTCCCAAATGCAAGCTATCAGATTCCCAGGACGTCAAAATAAAATTAGAAATTGTGAGTGGAGGAACCATTGGGGTGCTGTACCCCTGTTCCCGTGGAACCATATGTCACACACCAAAATCAACACCGAAAATGAACGCCCGAAAACTCACAAGTGAAACTTTCAGCCGCGCATGACGTCAGAAACAAATTTTCGAATTTTGGGCGAAGAACCATGGGGACGCCATACCCCCGTACCTCAAACCCATAACTCCAGAACCGGAGCCTTAATCGAAAAACAAAAAAAAACGCGCTTCTGCATTTATCTTTTACTATGAAATAAAACCAACCGCAGAAAAAATTCGAAAGTTAAGATAAAATAACCTTGCCTCCGTGAAGGGTACTAAAATGAGGTAAAAACACATTTTGACCCCTGACCCTGAAATCAGACTGAAAATTAAATACGATAGAGGATGTACACAGTAAATCGACGGTTCGAATGAGCCCAAGATCATGAAAATCGGTTTTAAGTCGTTCCCGAATTATGGCCGATCACCACTCAGACACACGGAATTTAAAAGCTTTCACCCCTGCAACACACAATCTCCACTACGTTACACTACGTTCTGATAATCGGTCAAGCCCTAACACGGACACCTGCGATATCCTTCGTAGCTACGACGCTACTTACCTATATTTCCCACACGTCCAGTACGACCAATCCTGTGAACATATTCATCACAGTCAGAAGGCAGATCAAAGTTTAAAACATGTTTGACATTGGGGATGTCCAAGCCGCGAGCAGCAACCTACAAGATTATGTGAAAATATCGAATGCCCTACCAATTTGACAATGATGAAACAATGCATATTCTTTACCTTAGGATGTGTTTTGAATATAACCCGATAGCGAGATTCATCACTATCAGCGATTTATCAATAACACAATAACTGTTTTACGTTGCGCGAAAAAATCAGCACGACCAAAATAGAATTAAAACGTAGTTCGGTGGCAAAACTAAAACATTTCACCGTTTCATATTAAATCTCTGAACGGAACGAAATTTAGAATGATTCGAAACCGTACCGGATACTGGTTGCCTGCACCTAAGACCAACAATCTAAAACCAAAGTCATCGCGCTAAATTCATTATTGTTCAATCATGTTACGATTTGGAATCGTTAAAATATATTACATCAAACTATTTATAAAAGGAACATTACTTTAATACATAGCCGAATTTGTTTAGTATTCGCCTGAGTAACATACGTTCAATGATGTTTGTCTATTCACGTTCCGCAATAAAATAATTTTGAGTGGTTTGACATTTTAAACCGTTGTAGTTAATTTTAATCTTAATAACGGCATTGTGACTTGTAAAAACGTCACTTAGCTCACCTTCGTGTTGTCGAACTATAATGCAACGCAGTGAGTTATGTGAAATATCAAAACCCAAATCATCAAATTCATGAGTTAATTTTGGACGCTAAGTAAACGTAAATGCATTGTGATTTTAAGATAAGGGTCATTTCACGAAACTATGTACTTTTGAAACACCACTTTTTGAAGCCAAAATGAAACGTTTTCGAATGCACAGTGTCTAGACCCCTTCCGATGTAAAAACCCTGAATTTTTCGAATATCGATGTCTCTATGCAAAACGAGCTACCTGAAACCTGCTACAGGGGTTGGAAAGGGCCCCCTGGGGGTCAAATTTTAATCCGAAATAAGTCAATATTCTGTAGGTTAAGGGAGTGACACGCGAACCATGGTCTGTTTTTATGCAAGTCGGACCAAAATGGTCACCGTCCAGCCATTTGGAGCACTTGCGACCTAAAATTGATGCTGCTTTGACATTCTTGGGGTTAAAAATCGACCAATTTAGAACAAGCCTGTCGCAGAACTTTTTCTAGCGCAACGGAGACAGCACCTACAGATACCATTCTATGCTCACAAACCAGCCATGAGCGGGGGACGTTCAGGCAGATCCTTAGGCCTTGTAAAAATGGCACCCCGATATGTTGAGTCGGGGGGCTACACCTCAGGTCGGGGGGGGGGCTACACCTCAGGTCGGGGGGGGGCTACACCTCAGGTCGGCGGGGGCTACAGCTTCCTACAACATGCAACGCGCCAAACTTTAGCTACTTCTATACATTCTAGATTTATGCTGGTGTAAAACAAATACAATTGATCTATGACTAGCTTACATTTAAGTGATGATACCAAGGACAATGCGTGTAATAGATGTGCGGGCAGGCAGAAGGCTTCCCTAGCTGCCCAGTTAACAGCACGGCCCCATATCATAGTGCAATGATGATGAACTTATATACTAATATGATTCTTGCGACCTTCGATTACTTTTATTATACATGCGGTCGGGGGGGGGCTGCATTTTCATTCAAAAATTTTTAATAGATGGGTCGATTCTAGTGGGCCTTTACTATGTTTATATCCGGCCTATTGTAAGACTGTATGCTAAATTTGGCTTTTTTAAATTTAAGTTTGGTCAGGTCGGGTGGGTGGGGGCTACATTTTGCATACCCCATTGTTGGCATTTTATGACCTTCGACCTCATAATGAAATAACACATGGACAGACGCTGATATTCTTTTTTCAATAACACCTGTACTGATTACGATTACCGTTATATAGCATTTTTGGCGCTAGTGCACTTTGACGTTATTTACCAGCGTCAAAAAGTTGCCAGATTTGACCTTGGTCGGGGGGCTACATGTCACGAAAAAAATTTTCGGAAGCTTGACGTCAGCTTCAGTGTCGATGCTTACTCCCAAGTTTTTCCGGAAAACTGAGCAAATACCAATAGCAATACGTAACTGAACGAAGTACAT
>JASANE010011705.1:0-11359 GCA_030248225.1 Trileptium ribeirensis
TACAGGATATGACGCCGCCATGGTTCATCGACCCAAAATTCCTGTTTTACTGTTACATCCTGGGAGGTTGATAACTTGCACTTGGATGTTTTGGGGCATGGGAAACTTTAGTACCGGTGTTAGTTTTGTTCTAACTTGTGCGATATTGTGCGATATCGACATATAGCATATCGACGTATGCTATCGAGTACTGATTGGCTGCGCATGCACAATGCGTAGGTGTACCTATGCTTTACTACGTTCTGCAATCTCAAGAGAGTTACTACTTTGTAGGATATGCATTGAAAATCAGCCTTTTAGTGTAGTTCTAGCTATTATAGTCATTTTTGTGTTGTATTTTCAGTGCCGGTAAACACGTTTGCTGGCTGTGTACGCATATTTTCGTTAGTATTTTAACGTCACCTAGGTGTGGTGGGCCCACGAGTAGTCTGATGGGATTGACAGAAAAATTAAGGGCTGGTTATATACTACACGTGGGTCCTTCAGCTTGAAGAAAGCATTGTTGTCTTATGTTGTTATTGAACCGATCACAGTTATCGAACTGACCCGTCCTTTCTCAAAGCTGTAGTGGGTCGAACATGCTCCTTAAAAACTGGTGGAGGGAGGGTGGGGTCCGAGCTACCTGTCACAAAACGTGGAGGTCTCTGTATGGTGTCCCCCGGAAATGAGGCAGTGTAAAGCTAAAAACGCCTATGACCTCACACACGGGTTTAATTTAGAGTACTGGTAAGTGACGTAGTTTTCAGTTATATGCTATTATTTATAATAATATAAACTTAGAATCTTCGGCGGACCAGTTTTGAATAATCATTTGTCTCAAAAAGCTTGAAAAACAAGTGCTACTTTCTGCAATATTTGCCTGATCTTTTTAAGCAAATTCTAGTGCCCCTTCACAAATAAATTCATCGGCAAATTATCAAGGTTTATTGTGGTTTGTTGAGAAAAGTATGACACTTCTCGCCAGTAGCATATGAAGGGGCCGCGTGGAGGTAACAAACGACCTGAAGGGCCTGTTAACTTTAGCGAAAATGCATTCCGGCCACCTTATCAATTATGGTGGTCATTTTGCAAAACCATTTAAAAAAATCTTAAAATTTTAGTTTGCAAAGAATGCCGCCACCCCAGAATGTTGAACGTTACCAATCATTTACTTTTGCTATCACCTCAAAATACCTGCAGGTGATTTGCAGAGGCCGACATATCCATAATTTTCGGAGTGGGTATGGGAATCGTTGATATCCTGGGGGCCTTCCCCTACTGTGGAAAGACCCCTTTGTGGATGTCGGAAAATTCAGGTTGCCAGAAACACATTGTATTGTGTGCTGATCAAAAAATGCTTGCACATCAAACTATGTTGTCGTTGTGCGCCTTTCTTATTTCAGGAATGATTCCGCACAAAACGCATCGAGGTGACGAAGCTATGAAAAGGTTGAAAGTATTCGAAGGAATCCCGCCGCCTTATGATAAGATGAAGCGACGTGTTATACCGGTCGCAATGAGAGTTAACTGTTTGAAGCCCAGGAGGAAGGTAAAATACGTAACAAGGTAAAACACGTAACGAAAGGGACAATATTGCTCGGTGTCTGTTTTAATCAGTGGGATTTCAATTATATTATATAGACAACACGTAATTGGGTTTACGTTGAGATAATTTGCCGGTTAAAGCAAAGTGAACGAAAATTTATCATGGTACGAAAAATATTATCTCACGTCCATATCAATCGTTTTATTTAAAATTCCATGCTTGGCCCTCGGGTTTGTGTATGCCTGCGAACATTGCTGTCTGATTCAGAATATCATATGATGAACGCGGGCATACGTTCGAAATGGACGAATGTGCGCTAAAGCAAATTCTATTCGTATATCGTAGAGCCCATATTCGTGTTCGCAAAAATGTGCATACCGAAGACAAAAACGTGAAGAATTTCTGCGCGAATCAATTTGTGATTTTGACAAAAGCGCAACCATGGTGTACGCACCTAAAATAGACTCACGCATAGGTAAAACCTCAGTAAAAGCGAAAAAATCTATAGGTCGACGCGGCGTACTGATCGCTTCTTCTTTTCTTAAAAAACCCCAGGTAGGCTTGACCATTGACCGGTTCAATCTACATCGAAAAACTTCTTGGCCTGCATCACTAATTAAAGGGCAGTCGATAGCTCCGGTTTGTTCAGGGTTCATCTTAAATGAAAGATACAAAACTACTATTAAGACACAGGGACCGGCAATCTACATCAAAAACTTCTGGCCTGCATCACTAATAAAGGGCAGTCGAAGCTCCGGTTGTTCAGGGTCATTCTTAAATCAAACAGCACACAAAATCACCATGACAACCATCAGGGAAAAACCGGAATCCCGGTTCCGGTTCCGGCGAAAATCGTGTTCCGGTTCCGGTTCCGGCAAAGGGCAAAACCGTGTTCCGTTGCGCTTCGGCAAAGGGCAAAAACGATACATCGGAAACCGGAATTCCGGTTTAATTTTGTTTGATTTTCCCGTTTTTTTGCATCATCTTTGATCCAAACATCTTGTAATAATATTACAACGATCAAAAGCCAAAAAAAACAACCAAAAACAAAAAAAAACAACCAAACAAACGACAAACGAAACAAGCACAGAACTAAGGGGCCTGCATCACTAATTAAAGGGCAGTCGATAGCTCCGGTTTTCACAAAGTTTCAGGGACGTTCAATTAACCGTTCCAACTCGGTAACAGAGTATGGCTTACGCAGAAGTACTTAGGGGTATGCTTGGCTCTAATTGCTTCAGACCAGCCAATGCGCTTGTAAACTAATCAGTCTAAATCAGTTGGAATAATTACAAACTAACGTTATCTCCAACTCAGCTAGAAACTGCTCTCTTGGCAAACAATGTATTTATTGAAAATGTGCGGACCACCACCCCATTGTGTCTCATTTATAGCTTCTGATTAGAAAGTTTTCATCATTATCATGTACTTCGGGCACTGTTTGTCCAACTTACGGCACTGCCTAACAGTGTCCCTCGCCAACTTCGGCACTAGCCTACAGGCCCTCGCCAACAGAAAAACCTTCTTCTCTTTTCTCTTGTCATAAACCAATAATTTCAGTTCTTCGAAGAATATTCTCATGAAATTGGCTGGAAATACCAGAACGTTGTCAAGTCAGAAGAACAAACAAACGTAAAAGAAGGCGACGAGAAAGCGAAAGTGTGAATTCACCTCGAAGCTTGCTTAAGCATATTCGAGATTTGACTACAGTATACGCAATGGTGTATAGTGGAAGACATTTTTCGCTCTGGGTGTCCAAAAATCGACATATTTGATCGATAAATAAATATTATTAGCTTCCTCTGTCTCTTTAAAGTTTCAGAAAGGCAATAATACCACCGTAAAAGATAAAGTTATAAAATATTTTTAATATTTTAAATGATGTAAAAGTTATTTTAAATGTATTTTAAATTCACTATACCTCCTTGATTTTTTCCTTCATCTTTTTACTATATATAAATTTCTTTCGAAGACCAGGTTCCGGTTCCGGATCCGGTTTAAATGGACGGTTCCGGTTGCTGGTTCCGGTTCCGGTAAATTTCGGTTCCGGTTATTCCCTGATAACTATGTAGTGTTTCTGATTGTTTTAGTACTGTCAACTGGGAAGAATTTCTCATGAAATTGGCTGGAAATACCAGAACGTTGTCAAGAAGCTCGAATGTAAGCGAAAAGCAAAGTCGAGAATTTACTACAATAAAAAGAAAGTGCTGGGTTTACTATATATAAATTCTAACTAGTCCGGTCCGATCGTAATAGTTCCGGCGTTCCGCCGAAATCCCTATCCCATAACTATTAGCATAACCAACGAAGAACCAAAACAAAACCAGAACGCAAAACCAAAACAAAAGCAAAGCGAGAACCAAAAAAAGAAGTTGTACGGCGCTCAAAGCTCATCTGAGTATCTCTGTGCGTGTTTGTTTAGTTTGTTTGATGATCGACAGTATAAAACCGGTGGCTTGCAGAGTTTTCGTTCATTGATTCTATTTCAAGTGTCCGAATAGTTTGTATTTTTTTGGATGCTGTCGCCGCGATGAGAATTTTTGCGATGATTTTAGTAAACATGTAGCTGTTGGCCGTCTCTGTGTATCTGTGTACTTTTTTTGGTTGGAGATATGATGGTTTAGTTGCCGGTGAACCATTGATTAGCTCATTGGTGCCATTTTAGGTATCCGGATCGCGGTCGTTTTGCATTTCTTTGGTAACAATTTTTCGATGATCATTGTTGTCTCGTCGTATGGAACATACTTGATACTACGCCTTGAGCGTGCGGTTGAAACTAGCAGTTTTGTAAAAAATAGGTGGGACTGTTTAAATATTTCGTGTAAAAAATATACGATTTTAAATAGCACAGCCGTGAAAGCAGCATTTTGAATCGCACTTGCAATCAATTGACACCATTAGTAATAGACTATCGTGGTCTTACTAGTCACCGTTACTAAGGTCTAACTTTGGAAAATTCCGTTTACGTTATTACGGAACTTCTGTAAATCACTTCTAACTAACGCAGCAGCGGTGGATGAATTATTGTTTGATGTGACCTAGGTTTTTCAACGCAACGGTTAATATTCCCAACGGAAAAAACCATGTTTTTCTGTTGAAGAATATCAAAAACTTTTCGGTTGTGCGTTGCTAACTTTAAATTTATTAATTGATATTGGCACTCCGCTCGCTTTCATGTGAGCATTTCATATTTAAAAATGCTAAACAAAAAACACACCGCTTCAGAACCAGAACACAACACCGTGCGCTCACATCCACGAATGTTATTTTTATCAAACGTATCTAAAACTACCTGAATATTTTTTCTATCTAGACATAAAACGTGATTTGTACAGTAGTGGAATTTCTGGCGATGAATATCCGTTGTGCGTCAAAATTTGGTAGTTAAAAGATGCATTCTGTTCAATTTCCGAGTTGCTCTATTTAAATATATAGGTATCGCCCCGCTTTCAGTTTTTTTGAAATAATGATGCTTTTGTTTTGACGGTGAAATTCAGGTCTTCACAGTGCTACTATAATAGTTGTTGGAGAAACTTTACGTTTCGGTGTAGGAACAACAACTTCAGAATATTCAAAATTTGTGCTTGTAATATGCTAATACCGCTTTGACACTTTCACTTAAATATAAGTTTATCGTTCTGGGTTTAGAAATATCCAAACAAGATGAATTTACAGGACCCGACAGTTGTGGCACCATACTTCAAATGAATAAGTAACTGGATTGTTAGCGAAAAACTCTTCCCATAATATGGAGGCAGTGTCATCCGAACTAGGCATCATACCCTGCACCACTTTCCCTCCAGCTAAAATTTCTTCCGACACTACCTCAACTTCACAGTAATTATCAGCTTTTCTCAGGAGTTATTTGCTGTAAATAGCTACGTTTATACTGCTTCCGTTGCTTCTGCGAGTGAGAAGTGAAACCACGGTATTTATTTGGTGTCTCTTGTTGCGATCACGCTTTGGTTATGGGGCTTTTCCACATCTCGAGATAGCAGCTTGACTTTAACATCTTGCTGATCCTACTAAATATAGCATTTAACCAAGTTGGTCTTTATGGAATATGAGTCCGACCGGGGAAACTTGTACACAAGAAAGAATAGGAGGCAAAAATTGACCCGTGTTGTGATAAATATTTTGATTGGTGTGAAAAGGGAAAAAATTTTCGTGCCGAACCGTACTCAGCTCATGACAAAATACAGACAATATTACAAAACAATGTGATTTTTAGTGAAGTCACCCTACCAAACGTAGTTTTAATTCCAATTTTAAAAATGGTATTTTAGGTAACATAATTTTTAGAAGAAAAACATTTTACATGGAGACAGAAGACAAGATGGGCAGCAAATAAAAAATGTTTGGCGAAATCGCACAAAAATTGGTCAAGATATGACCAAAAATTCTAAGACAATTTAGTTACGACCGCACTTAGCTTTTTCTTCTTTTTTCCAAAAAAACGATTCAGTCGAGCGTAATAAAATTTATAGAAACCGAAATAATTCAAAAATAACACTAAAATATGCAGCTGACAACAAGCTTATTTCTGATACCAATAATAATGATCTATCTTTAGAAATAAAAATTTTACGCGTGGAAACAAATATGACTGACGCACTTTGGGGTGTGACGCATTTTTGGCGTATCTCCTATATGTGTTGGGTTTCAAATGGAATTGGATAATATTTTGGAGTTTTCTGCTCGGACTGTATAAAACGAAGCTTAGCAACAAAAGATGTCAGCTATATTTTAGGAACTCAAGGAACAAGCTCGCAAAACCGTTGAAAAGAAGGCGAAACATTTGCAGGAAGTAATTGAAGGATATGGATACAAATAAGTGATTATTAGCTCATTGTGTAATTTCAATAGCTATTTTTTGTGTAGTAATTGTCGATTTGTTTGGTTCAAGTAACCTTGAGGGGCAATGGATCGTAACGTCAGAAAAGGGAACAGCTTAGTTTGGGTGATTTAGGGGCATCAACCCCTACAGCTAGGTTTAGACTGTAAGGCATTGTGTTATTGCAACGAATATTTTGTGTGTATCTGTCGTTTTAGCCCAAATAACATTGAGGAACAGCATGTTATAACGTTCGAAAAAGGAACAGCTTAGTGCGGTGGTTTGGAGGCGGTAGCACCTCACTCGTTTAGTCTAGGCGTAGTGGAATTCTCACATAAAATATGTAGTCAAACTCAAAGGTAGACAAAGGCTCAGGCCAGGTATATCGTGGCCGAAACGATCTGCATTTTACTGTGCCCGATCAAGGTTATTTTGGCTGTTGTTTTAATACTTGTTTGTTGAGTTTTGTGAAAGATCATTAATTAAAAATAATTATTTGGTTTTTTGACTTGTTGAGCTGTATATAAAAACGACTACTATAATTGTCTGAGAACGTTCTGCGTCACCGGTTTTACGAACTTGGATTTCCGCCGATATTATTTCGTATTGACACAGTTTTCATGATGGCCATTCGAATGTGCGAGGTATCAGCTTGCGTCAGACCGAGCGACAGTAGATGCTTGATTAAGTTTGCCATCGCGCTTCAGCGGGAATGGTTATAGACTTCATATGAACAATGTGATTGGTGCACACTATTTTGGCTGCTTATCTTTTGTTTTATAAGCGTCTAGGTCTGGGAATTCCCAAATGCTGTAAAAATTGGTGGACCTTAATAATTGAAATGACAAGGAGAAACAAATGAAAAACAAAACACAATCTTCATGCCGTGTTATGTATGTAATACACTGTCAGTGTGTATACTACTAGGCACAAACTTTCTCATGCAGAAATACTTTGGACCGTCAGCTTGACCATAACCAAAAATAGTAAAAGACAGTGCAATTATAGCTGTGATATCTTTGCGCCAAAATAGCATAATGAGTATGTTTCTTTTATAAAGCTGTGGATTTGGTACAGAACGTGAATTTTCTTGCGTTTAGTGCACTAAAAGCCCTGACGGTAGTTTGGATTTAATTCCTGTGATGAAGTTTTAAATCTAATTATATCTAAATATTTGCCGATGGTCACATCTTAACTTTTACTAAAGTCAGTTGAAAGTGGCTTTCAATCATCGTGTTGTGTGCATCAAGTATATATCCTTTAAGTCTATAAGGTTTCGAGAGGTCGTTTGCTAGTTTTGACGTTTAGTTCTACAGCTAAAAATCTCCGATTAGTGTTTCCACTTTAATAAGATTATATAATATAAATCGGTAGATCTTTTATATATTCAAAAACCAATTTATCTTTAAAACGTTTAAACAAAAAAATTTGGTCCGTATTATTCTGCATTAAATGCTTTATTAACGTACAATGTCCCACTCTTTGGGACATTTGGTCCCATTCGTTCCAACCGTACAGTCAGGGTTACTACCATATTCTAAATTCCAGAAGGAATACGACAAAGCCTTAGCTGCTATACGTTTTGTAAACAGTGTCGTACATACGCTTAGCTAGCAGTTTTTTGCGCGGATTGACGATATCAGTCCATTTGTAGAGCTAACGATGCGCCTGCGTGTTATGTAGCTGTGTTAGTTTATAGACAGACGTCCTCGCTTTCATCAACTATGTAGCTGTTCAGGGTCTGTTGGGTTGGGGGTTGACGGAACTGCGGCACATTTTTAAAATTTTTAAAAACTTCATTTTATCAAAATATACCGCAATTTTTGCCAATATTCTCTAATTTTCCCCAATTTACTCTATGGTTTGCTAAATTTTTCTGGGCATTTTCACAATGTGGGAGTGCGAGAAATCAGCTGAAGGAGTATACCTGTTGGACAGGCAAAACTGGGAACTGGAAAGTGGAACCGAGATCAAATCAGTGGTTTACGTATGCCACACGACACCAGTATAGCGCAGCGACACATTTAACCTAATCTGATCAATCAGTTCAGCTTCATAAATACAGTTGCATAAAGTCAAAAAGTGTCCTTTGATTCGACCATAAAAATTTAAGTTGCTATCTCATATTAACTCAATATGACATATAGAATATCATTTTCCCTGAATCACACATGCCGAAGCTGGTGTTCAGGGGGCTACCCACCCCACTCCCCCTCCTTGACTTCGGACCCCCATGGTGCCGCGCTGTGAATTTTAGCAATAAGTGGTAAAAATATTGTGAAAATCCGTCGTCGTCTTTTTTCAGTATGACCCCTAAGAACCTGTCCGGCTACGTCTGAGAGCTTGGAGGCGTCAGCATGTAGGATATATCACGTGTACTGTAAAATTTTGAGCCAAATCAATCTAAGTGTTAATATTGAGATGTTCTAACGATATTTCGATCAGATAAAACACATTAAACATGCCTTCAAAATTGTCTTCAATATTCACGTTATATATGTCAACCGACAGCGATGCGCGACTAACGTAAATGGATGAATTTTTCTTGGTGGTCGGGATAAGCCTAGTACGAAATTATTTGCACCGCTCACGATACAGCCTTTGATAGCGACGGAGCGGTCCACAAACGGGAGCAAGCTTTAATTGATGCGGCAAAAATGAGTTCCGTCTCCAGACAATTATATACATACAAAGCGAAGACTATATTATATTTTTTCCTATGTATTTTAAGATAATTTCGCTGTTTTTAAATTCCAAATCTTGGAATAATATGATATATATCATATATATAAAACAGAAAAATTAGCATTTTAATTTGAGATATATATTTGTCTAGTTCATTAATTTTTCGTGACTCCATTTTCGAAGTTTTTATGCGGCGTTTACGTTATTAAACGCCCGCTATGTAGAAGATTTGTCAATGTGTGATTATGACCATACTATGGTGCATGGTGGTCGGAAGGCTCTATGCAGCACAAGTAATGGAGTCGCGGACACCTTGTACATTACACTATGGTGTCTTCGACACCCTACGATTGAACACTTGTTTAAAAAATGTGGGAATATTAGCTAAGTGAAATTCCAAAAATTTAGGTTTATGGGATATAATTATTATGATTTCAATAATTGATTATATCCCATAATCCACGCTGTTTAAAGCTTTGCGTGGATAAAGCTTCCACTGTATAAACTAAGGGCGCTAGCTAAATACTTGTCACTTGGTCCTCGATATCAGCATATATATATTTACAACATTAATAATGAAGAAGTGCCAAACCCGGAGGATAATATTTTCTTAAAACATGTGTATAACATGATACGTTTGTATTTCAAAAAGCTGGTTTCTTAAAAGCTCAAGACTGTTTGAAAGCAATTTATATATGTCGTTAAAGCTTAGAAATTTATGGATACTTCTGGAAAGATAGAGAATATTATACGATTTGTTGCGAGGTGTCACGCCATAACAACGCGAGCTAGATAGATATCATGCCGGTTCTCGATATACTAAGCCTAAGCTTTAGCCTTAATTTAAGCTACGGTTCGTAAGCTGTTTCTTTTTCTGACGTTATAACGCAAAGCCCCTCAGTTTTACTTGGATCGAAGCATATATATACAGGCGGCGAGCGTTGGTGCCACCGGCGTTTCATGAAAGGCAAGAATATTGATTGTGAAATCAAAGAAAGTTTTAGGGGTCGTATATATTCAGAAAAACATATATCTTTTGTTGACCCAACCTTATCTCACAAAGGCCTCTTCAAACTGATCGATCTGAATCTCCGACTTATTTCGGTATTTCCGGTGCTGTCCAATAATTTCCAGATCTTTCAACTGAGGTTGCTGCTGGAGAAATGAGAGCTCAAAATATTTTTTAGGAAGTTTTAAAATGGCTAAGTCAAAATGATTGTCGGACAAATAAACATTAACAAAAAATGCTTTGGGGAAGAACATGGCCCTTCTCTGCACTCTAATATTAACCTGTGTTTGATGAGATGTGAGATTTCAGCGCTTCCTGTTCATGTTTACGAAGCTCAAAGTATATAATTGGCCTTCATTGTTTTGGGACTGTTAGGTGATTTACCACCTGTCTTGTGTGTTTTGGTTGCTCAAAGGTCAAACTATCAGTTTAGGGATGGCATGGGTTGAACAGACGCCATGAAAAATTCTCAGCGAAACACATCCGAAGACAAAAAGGCAAAAACTCGGCATGGGAAACAAAAGATATATGTTTTTCTGAATATATACGACCCCTAAAACTTTCTTTGATTTCACAATCAATATTCTTGCCTTTCATGAAACGCCGGTGGCACCAACGCTCGCCGCCTGTATATATATGCTTCGATCCAAGTAACACTGAGGGGCTTTGCGTTATAACGTCAGAAAAAGAAACAACGAACCGTAGGCTTGATTAACATAAACTTTTAGGCTTAGTATATTGAGAACCTGCATGATATCTCGCGTTGTTATGGCGTGACACCTCGCAACAAATCGTATAATATTCTCTATCTTTCCAGAAGTATCCATAAATTTCTAAGCTTTAACGACATATATAAATTGCTTTCAAACAGTCTTGAGCTTTTAAGAAACCAGCTTTTTGAAATACAAACGTATCATGTTATACACATGTTTTAAGAAAATATTATCCTCCGGGTTTGGCACTTCCTCAGTTATTAATGTTGTCAACTTATATATGCTCAGTATCGAGGACCAAGTGACAAGTATTTAGCTAGCGCCCTTAGTTTATACAGTGGAAGCTTTATCCACGCAAAGCTTTAAACAGCGTGGATTGGGATATAATCAATTATTGAAATCATAATAATTATATCCCCATAAACCTGGGGAGAATTTTTGAAAATTTCACTTAGCTAATTGTATTTCCACATTTTTTAAACAAGTGTTCAATCGTAGGGTGTCGAAGAGGGCGCACACGTGTAATGTACAAGGTATTCGCGACTCCATTCTGTTGTGCTGCATCCAGCCTTACGACCACCATGCACCATAGT
>JASANE010011706.1:0-14530 GCA_030248225.1 Trileptium ribeirensis
GACAGAAGTATTGACTACGGAAAAGCTACACGTGTCTGCTCCTTAATGGTTTTTTTGAAAGATGTAACCTGCAACATCTAAAGCTTGCGTTGTTTTATATATTGGATACCGGTTAATTACTCTTTGTCGCTTTGTGTGTTCGCTTTCTAGTATTAAAAATACTAGAGCTTTTATCTTTATAGTTCTTGTTTGCGTTTTAGATGGAAGAGCAGTATGAGCAATTTATGTATGATATTCGCGAGAAAATAATTGAAATAGGAACGCGACTGCCTGAGTTGTGGGAAAAATGTTGTATTCCGAAGAGCGTCAGTGGCCGCTTTACGGTTATTACCGAAGGCAAGTCTTTACGCTTGTTTGGAGCTTGACGGTTGCAGTTGAGCAGAAATTTACACTAAAACATAGTAACGACTGGTATTGATGGGAACCACAGACATGGCTTAATACGCTGTACGGCGGCGTACAAAAAGGTTTTTCCCAACTGACAAACTCGAAATTTTATATTATAATAAACCGACCATTAATACTCTTTGACGAAACGAATCGATATCGTCGTAATCCTAATGCAGGCCCGTCTTATTGGTAGCTGGAGTGACACCAGTAATAACATTTCTCGCCATATATAAAATCATTAAATTAAAATGAAACACATATTTAATTAAACAAGAATACTGCCGATTTCCTTATTTTCTTAAAATAGCCAAAGTGATTTCTCCAGTTAAAGTCAAGGCTAACAGTCCCTACTCGCTCACACAGTTTTCTTTTCGGATGTATTTATTTTGTAACTGTTAAAAATTTCCGTTTTTTAAAGATATTCGTATGCGGTATCGTGGGTATTGGATTTATAAGCAGACATCTTGGTAGCCTGCTTGCTGTCGCCATGTGTATGAGCTTGCTAGGCGATTGTTTTGTAGAAGAGAAAGATAATAATGGTATATTAACTTGTTGCCGCTAAAGTCCGGCGCAGATTTGATTTCTTCCTTTTTGTTTCGAATTGGTTGCTATTCCTAACTGTATTACAAGCCGTACATAGTTTTCGTGTTTATACACATTTGTTTACAGTACATTACGTATAATTGTAGTTTGATAAACATGAACAGCAACTCATCAAGCGTTAATTCAATTGGTGAATTTTGAAGTGTTTGTCACAAAGTGTGATAATAAGTTCCTCGGCTTGTGAGTGGGCTTTCACAACTGCAATTTTATTTATTGAAATTTGTTTGATTAAAGCGGAGTTTCTACTGAGGGTGCTAGGGGGTAGATAGCGGAAATTTCGTTTTTTGCCTGTTTCTGTCATTCGTAACTAATTTTTGGAGGGTTTTATTTCACTAAATTTTTTATTCGATAGCAAAAGTGACGTGCAACTGCTCTTATGTTGAGCGCTAACAGCTCCGACCCCATCATCGGGGTCAAAGTGGCAAAATATAGTTTTTAAGGTTTCTTTACCAAATTCGCGACACAGGCTTCGCATCGAAAAGGGAGACCACCATTCAGAATCAGGTCATCGACAGCTGCAACTTTGCTGACTACCCTTTTGCGGGACCACTCCCTGGGCCATTGTGGGTCCCAATATGGTTCATCGACCCTTTGCCAGAAATTCGATTTTTCAATTTTCGCCGTGTTATTGCTTGTTTTTAGCTTACAATGAGTGCATATATGGTTAGCAAGCTCGCTGAATACGATGGTTTTGCTATCTAGAGTCCAATCTGACTATGTTATATCATTTCTTGGGGTTTCAAGAGTATTTAGTCCACGAACCAAATTTCCATAATGTGCGTTTTCATTTGTCTGATTATGTATTGCGTGCAAGGCATCAAGAATGGTGTACATAGGTATTTCTTAAGGTTGAATACAATGATTTGTTATTTTGAGTCCACATTTAAAGCCTTTTCTTGGGTTTTTTGTCAGCGTAGTGTAACGTAATGTAGATTGTGTTTAGCATGGTTGAAAGCTTTTGCATTCCTTCTCTGTGTGTGATTCCGCCATATCTCGGAACGACTTTACCACTCTGCGACCCATGGGTACGAGGGTATGGCGCCCCATTGTTCGGGGTCAGAGGTTACAATGATGGTTTAAGGTCGGTGATGTTTTAGGATTTTCAATGGATTCGGGGTTCAAGAGGTTTTAGCGTGGTATACAGACATATATATACACAGCCTGTTACAGGTGATGAAACAAAATATCTTAAAAATGAAACCTAACTCTTTCCGTTTCACGCTCGCCTGCGAGTTACTGGTTTTATTCATTTATTAGTTTGCTAGCCACGTGTATTTTAAAGTCTTCTTATTTAATGATCCTACGACTTACAGCAAGCTTATCCCAGCGTAGCTTCCAGCATCATAGCGACTGGTGATATATCTCAAAGCGATAGGTAGCATTGTAATTTTCTTTTCAAGTGCTGCATATCCATTTTCAGATAATTTTTCATCGGAGTTGTTGCATAAAAACGAAGCTGAAGTTAAGCGGCTAGAAGCACTGTACGAATCTCGTGCACAGATTTTGCAAAAGATCAACGAATGGAAAAATCTGTTTAGCCGGTACAAAGAATTTGAGGTTTGGTTTTGGTTAAGATGTTATACACACGTATGTATTGTCAACTGATCATAATTAGTAAAGTTTTTGTGATAATTGAAGTGGGGCTTCTTCAAGTAGCGTATTTGCCAGGCCCTAGTACATACGTTAGATGGGAATAATGCGTGAGTCGAACAGAATATCGATGTTTTTAATTGCAGAAATTGGGTTCCCTAATGCCTAATCAGTTAAATGTGGATTATTCAGTGTTCGCGAACAAATTTAAGCAAAAGTGACGTTCCACGGAAATCTGTCCTGTAGTTAAGCTCTTGAAATTCGTGAATAAACGGGTTTAATTCAAGTTCGAAAAAATTTCGTTCTCAAAAATTGGGTAATTTTACTTGAATTCTCGCGAACGCAAAATGACTAGACTTCAATAGTGAGCTCTGTGTTGGCGAACAGTTTTACGTCGAATTTCAGTTGAACAAAAGACATTCCTCAAAAATTTTTATACAAAATTACAAAATAGGATGGTTTGCGAGGACATGTTAAGTTTACTCGGTTATAACTGTACAAAAAATTGTTTTTGTCCGACTGCTGGTCGCACAACTTTTAATCAGACTGATGTATTTTCGCAGTTTTTTTTGACTAGCAATGGAATGTAATTATACATAAAGCTTTGGGCTTGTGCTGCTTTGCTTATGTAAATGCTGTTGTATGCCCACTGATTTCCTACCTAATTTCACACAAAGCCGACGCTAACTGGAGAATTTTTACATTTGGTTATTTAGACCGCCTTCAACATTTTAGGTTATAACTCTTGCCATAGGCATGCGATCGACAAATGGAGATCCTATCAGCGTTGTCAATTATTACAGAGACAATAGAATCCATCGATAGTGTAACGCTAATGCTATGGATTCAGTGGCTTTCGTCTAATTCAACAGCCCAGAACCGCTATATATTATTATTATTATTATTGGTAGTGCGATGATGCAGTATCTTATATTTTGTCGAAATGCACAATTTGCTGAGTTTTAGCTTCACTTGCTTGCAGAACAATCTAAGGTTCGAAATGTCACTGAGGCGTGGGTTCCAGCGGACAGAAGATATAAAACCGCATAATTTTCTGCTAAAGTTGTGTTGCGTAATCTGCTGCTTCGCTTCATAGTGGTGTTTTAATAAACCATAGTTTGGTATATGTTTTTTATGCGGCAGTGACGATTGCACGTCCGGACATCACTGTTAAACAGATAGTCGCAGTTGTTAAGCGGCTTGCACTATCTGTACGGTGGAAGGCTACCGCGTTTGGATCAGTCGGACGTGCTAGTTGTTACACCTGCCCCTGCCTTAGCCCACAACACCGTCGCCTTCAGAATGCCCGTTTTCGAGCTCTGAGCCAAAGAGTGAAATTTTCAAAATTTTGACAAAGTAACTTTCTTGTGTTTTGTCGTGAACTGTGGGATTATAAGGTTATTTAATCCGTTAAACACGTTGCTTTTGTTTGTTGTAACTGCGCATTCGGTATCTTATTAACCCCGTGTGGCGGTGCTGTTATGAGAACGTAGTGGAGATTGTGTGTTGCAGGGGTGAAATCTTTTAAATTCCGTGCGTCTGTGTGTGTGATCGGCCATAACTCGAGAACGCCTTAACCGATTTTCATGATCTTGTGCTCATTCGAACCGGCATAGTCGATTTACCGTGTACATCTCCGAGCGTTTTTGATTTGGGGCCTGGTTTCGGGGTCAGTGGTCAAAATGTGGGTTTTTCCCCATTTTAGTACCCTTCACGGAAGCAAGGTTACTTTTATCGTAACTATCGATTTTATTTCATAGTAAAATGATAATTGTCCATGCCTCTTTTTTGTTTTTCAATTAAGGCTCCGGTTCTGGATTTATGGGGTATGGCGCCCCAATGGTTCCTCGACCCAAAATCTGAAAATTTGGTCTGATGTCTTGGGCGGCTAATAAGTTTCACCTGTGTGTTTTCGGGCATGGGAAACTAATTGCCGGTGCCGGTTTTGCTCTGCGACCTATGGTTTCATGGGTACGGGGGTATGACGCCCCATGGTTCGGGGTCAGAGGTCAAAATGATGGTTTTAGTGCCCTTCACGGAAGCAAGGTTATTTTTATGTTAACATTCGAATTTCTTTCTCTGGTTGGTTTTATTTCATAGTAAAATGATAAATGCCGATGTTTGTTTTGTTTTTCGATTAAGGCTCCGGTTTTGAGGTATGGTTCCTCCCTCATGGTATATATGCACCCTCATGGTTCCTCGTCCCAAAATTTGTTCTGACGTCCTGGGCGGCTGAAAAATTTTACTTGGGGGTTTTCGGGCATGGGAAACTCATTGCCGGTGTTGGTTTTGTTGTAAATTGTGCTGGTATTGTGTGATGTACACATATAGCATATCGACGAATGCTATCGAGAGCTGATTTTATGTGCACGCAAAAAGCGTAGGTGTACCTATGCTTCACTACGTTCTGCAATCTCGATAGAGTTACTAGTTAACCTTTTGGGGCAGTGCTGTTGCTAAACTAGCGAAATTTTACCACCAAAGATACTACGTTTTCTGACCTTTATAGGTACAGATGTTTGCTGGTGATTAAAAAGTGTCAATGGGTTGTCGGGTTTGCTGAATACTATAAAATCAAAGCAACTGTATTATGGTGGTATGCATCATATGAACCACGTGCCCTACAAATTTGTGATTTGTACATTTCAAAAGTTTCCAGCTTTTTTGTTATTGGAGGCATAAATAGTTTACAGTTTTTAGGTGGGGTTAAGAACACCGCAGCGTCGCCAACAAACTGTTGTCGGTGTATTATTGCCATCTTGGGACTTTGGAACCTTGCATTCATCCGTAAGTGCAGACTAGCCTGCACACTCGCGGTCTGGAGGCGCAGCCTGGAGCATTCAGGAATTACTGGGACTATTATAGCTAAGTGAAAACCGCGGCGCTCAGGGTTGCAACTAGTATATAGTTTTTGTTGAATATATATTATTTATGTACTGAAAATTCACATCACAGCAAGCGCCGTGCTTTCTTTTCTCACGGGTTTACCATGAATATTTGCAATAGTACGTATTGTGTTATGGGTTTTGTAAGTAAGGTTATTTTTAACATCTTAAATATACCTCGGGAGCGAGCTAAGGAGCACGTTAACAACATCTAGCTTTTTATTAGCTGGTTTGGTTGCTATCAGATAGGCTTTTTAAGGTTTTTCAGTTGTCAGTAAACGCATTTTTTTTATTTCCAACATTACTCTTTTCAGAAACAAGCGCTGAATCCTGGTATCGATCGGTACAATAACCGTGGCGGAGCATTATTAGAGGAAGAAAAACTGCGGAAGCAAAACAAACGTGATATCAGAGCAGTTAGTTCTTTAATTGTTTACTTGGATTTACAGTTGCAAAAAGCATGTTACGTGTTATTTTGATGTGGACGTCCAGTAGTGATTGATATTCGTATATTTAAATATATTTACACCCCTTAGTTAAATCGTTCTGATTATTATTTATTTTGTTAATTCCGGATCGTTGGGTTTGTTGATTTGCACAGTTTTCCTTTTTTGGTTCTGAACACTAGATTGCGGAAAACATGAGCGGATATTAATTTACAGCACGCGGCGCTTAGTGTTATTAGTACAAAATCTTGTGTAAAATTTCAGTGCGAAGAAGAGCTCGACAAACTGGCGATACAGTACACTCGTAATCGTGGAGGTGAAGCTTTTTGTGTGTACGGCGATTTTACGCTGCGCGACTATATTGAGCAACAACGCTACGAATGGGAAGAGGCCAAACGGCTAGAACGGGAGGAGAAGGTATGTGTCATGTGGAATCAAAAATTTTTAGAAACGGTTCCATAATTTTTGTTGTACCTCGATTGTTATAGTCAGAAACTAGGAGTATTATGTTACGATGAAACGAAATCTGGCTGCGGTTTGGTTAAGAATATATACTAGGACTATGATGAAAAAACATTGTGGAACTAGCTCCAAGCTTTCTGTTCCTGGTTAAACAAAACTAACTAGTAAAAGAAGGCAATGTGTGCGCACTGAAAGGACGACCATCGTGCTCAAAGTTGAGTCACATTGGTCTAAGAGCTGGCGAGGTACCACATGACTACTACGCGAAAAAAAGAAATTATACCGTGATATTATATTACTATCTTGAGCAACCTATTTAGTTGTGGGTAACCGGAAGCAGAAATATAATTTCTAGCCGGAACGTGGTCTTATTACTACGGTAAAATAAATATAAATCTCGTTTGTTGGGATGAATAACCATGCCCCCACATAGTAACGGGGCCCTCCTTTTCCACATTTGTGACGAGATGTCACTATTATGTACTAATTGTTTCTTTTAAGGCTTTGTAAGTGCTATGGTGTTTTTCCTATCTGTGCCTTTGACGGATGCTCAGGAAGCTCCGTTTGGAACTTAAAATCCCAGACTATCCATGCCCGCCTGTTTTTATTCACCACCAATTTACTAATGTTAGACAGTAATTCAAATTGAAATGGGCGAAATTGATTTACGTTGTGTCATAACGAGCATATGACAATTAATTGGTAAAGACACATTTGGGAATAGTTGTATGTAGCAGGAACCGTTGGCAGGCAATGGTATAGCTAACAAATTCTGGACTAAGTAGTAAAATTATAAATACAGGGTGACCCATAGGTAAGTATAAGGACTTAAGTATCAGTATGCAACAACCAAGATCGATAACCGTAGACTGATTCGCTTCTGTTTTAGACTACTGTGATAGATTACTCACACCAATTACGGCCCATTTTTCAACAAAGGGCGAAATGTTTGTTCGGGTGTACTCACAATTTGACTGTGGCGGCGCTGTTATTCGTTCTTAGACCTACTATTCTCACTCTAAATTGTCCTCTTTTCGTTCTATTCTAATATCAACGAAAGTATCTATGAAACTGGGTTATTTGCGGAGCTTTCTCGCAGCGGCAGACATCATTCGATGAACCGTACTGCATTTGGAGAAGAAATTGATGCTTGCACGTAAAAATCAATCGGTTGACAAGTCAATAAAACGACTTTCTGTGGCTATCCGAGCTGTACTGCAATTTTGATCTCTCTTTTTTGGTCGGATGGGAGATTGGGATTTTTCAGGCTTGGTGGTGAAGTAAATCGGCAAAATTGCCGCTACTGACCCCAGGAGAACCCCCATTGTTGCGAGGAAAATCAAATTCCCTGGCGTCATTGTTTGAACGCGAATTCAGTCAAATGGTTTGGTTGGATCTTCGTGCTTTGACGGACATGTCACTTGTCAATCCTACCTGACTGTAGCATACGTGGTCCTAGGGTGTTTAGTCGCACCGTAAATTACACACGAATTAACAGTAATGCTTGCACCAAAGGATATTTTATTTTATGATCTTATTCCGAAGGCCTTAATGTAACACTTACAATGCAGACAGTTTATTTTCACACTACAACAAATTACAAACTTTACACACAATAAACAAACAAACTGCTGAACCGTACTCACCTTGACTGGACAGCTTCTGAGGCCCTGATCTCACCGCGCAACTGCTTAAATAAACTTTCTAAACCCTATTTCTTGGAAGTCAAAACAAACCTAGTTCTTAAATCTCCCTAACCCGTTAATTTTTTAATATAATTGCTGCCAACGTGGTGACGCATTCTTAGAATTATATAATTCGCTCTCTAACATAAGTTTTAATTTTTGCGTTGGAGAGATTCTTTTCATAAAATTCTCAGAATCCCTAAATCACAACAACTTTTAAGATTTTTAAGAAAATTCAGCAGAAATACACTTATATATTCGCTAATGTAAGTGTAACAGGTACCGAGAGGCTACACTCAAATCCAATAAGTAAGCAAACTATAGCCCCGGCACACAAATTGTAAAATTTTAAGTTGTTTTACACCTTCGTAAAATTATAATTTTCAAGAATAAAATAAATTGTTATTATTGAATCAAGTACAGAAATAACTGAGGGGGTGAGGACCGTAACTCCTTAACATGTGGGCCGATTGTGGCCAAATTTGGCTTGCATAATCTACAGCGTGCCCTATGGCATTTGGCATTAAAATCTCTTTTTGACCCAATCATCCCCCCTGCCAGTTACGACCACAATTATACAAATTATATTCCTTTAAGCTTAGCTGAACAGAAAAATAGAACTGACGCTATACACAACTCAATTAAACATACAGAGCTTTCACGTCGCTTACAAAGAATATACAACAGCAAATCTTGCACATAAATACACATATCACAACAGCGCGTATAATAAACACAATACAAAGCGAGCACACACACTAGATAACAAATAAACAGATTTTATTGATGACGCAAAATAACAGTTTCCATAGAATTTTTTTGTCACAATACATTATTATAAAAACAACATTCATTGAAATACTCAGTCCAAAGTATAGGGGTTAACCCGTTTCCGTTTCCATTACACCAAGCACTTACTTGAACTTATCGCTTGAAGCTTGATTGACCATGGATCTATCAGCTGTGACCTACCCCATATGATTCGTCGCCATTAACGCAATCCTGTCTAATGTGCACTATACTTTCCTGCTTGTTGTTGTCAAAGATCAGGGCACCATACACGCTGTTCACGAACACCGGATCCTTCGTCATGTGGGCGTCCCATGTCCGTTTTGGCGGATTACTGGTACAACGCCAATGTGCTGATCTTGGGTGAAGCCATAGTGAATTGCAGATCCGATGATCAGACATTCGGGACAGATGACCCAGCATGATTGTTTCAATAAACGGTTGACTGAGCGTTATACAGTGTTTACAGAAGGCTTGTGCCCATCATGAAACGCAGAGCGTACATTTGGAAGGCTTCCAGTTTGCTGTCTCGCTGTGTAAGACTCTACGTTTCGGATGCGTACAGCAATGTCGATGCAACAGCGATGTTTATATTCTCATCTTCAGATCAATTGGCGGGTCACGTCGGTTGAAGACTCGTTTCTTGAGCGCATGAAGGATCGCGCCAGCCGTGCTCAGCCCGGCGATGATATCTTCTTCCGATAGTTTATCAGAGTTGATCACAGAGCCAAAGTATTGGAATCCTGCGACATTTTCAATCTGATGACCGTTAGGGTGTGCTCAACTTGCGTCCGATCAGACCTTATTCGGATGTGAGTTTTATATAGATCCGACTCAGCTTGCACAATTTTGTCGGACCGAATCGGATGACATGGTGTGAAAAATAAATACATAATGCATATACATACAAGCGCATGCGGCAGGTACAGAGTTTAATCGGATTGTATTCAGTGTGAACGCGGTGTAAACGCGGATGCTTGGTGGCCGATTCATATGACAGGATATACAATATTTTTGTTTTAACCGGTTTAATTAGCAGCCCGGAAACCGGCTTGCCCTTCTCTTGGTACCGCCTCGTAGTTGGTTACACCGAGAACGTTGTTCTTTGTATAAAACCTTCGCTGGCCAGGTCCATTGGAGTGACCTGCTCGCTCGCCCAAATTAACACCACGTGATCAGAGCGTAGTGTAACGTAGCGAAGGTTATGTGTTGCAGTGGTGAAAGGTCTCAAATCGGCCATAACTCGGGAACGACTTATCGATTTCATGATCCGACATAGTCGATTTACCGTGTACTTCCCAGACCGTTTTTGATTTGAGGTCTGGTTCTGTGGTCAGAGGCCAAAATGAGGGTTTTTAACCCATTTTAGTACCCTTCACGGAAGCAAGGTTATTGACGGAGGCAAGACGAGCCACCGAAGGTGGCGAGTCGCAGCCGGAGGCGTACATTTAACTTTATATATATCAATATACTAGACGCAAAATTTCAATTTTCTCTGTGACTTTTTTTGTTTGTCACAGACAGGTCTGCAGGTTGAACGCCTGGGCCGATTTTAGAAATTTTTTTTCTTCGTGTTGCATATTCTCTTGCGGAGTGCCCTTTCATTGAGCACTTTTTTCTAGGAAAATTGCTTTGTACTCAAAATTAAGCAAATGTTGCTCAAACATAGGGATTTTTGCCATTTTTTCTGCTTTTTCACCGCATCTCGACAACCGTTCGTGCTATTTCGGCGATTTTTTTACATAAAATGCATTTTCACGTTTTCTAAACAGCTGTATATAGCTGATTGACGTATTTCATCTCTTTCCTTAAAAATTAAGCAAATTCTCTTAAAATTGAGTTAGGGAAACCTAAGTTCATCATATCTCGACAACCATTAGTGCTATCTCGGTCATTTTTTGAGCAATAACATGTACCTTCACGTTTTCTAAAAGACTGTATACGAGTGATCTACTTACCTTTATAAATTCTCTTAAAATTAAGCAAAGTCTCTTAAAAATGAGCGAACATTATTTTACAGAATAAATTCAGTTTCTTAAAATTTTTTTCATGGTGAAAATTCGAAGATGAGGTGTAGCTACTCGATTTAAATGAGTATGTTACTTTTAAACTGTTACCAAAAATGTTAGAAATTCCACAAGCTGTATGCACTATTCACACCGTTGTTAACCACCATGCCTCCGTCACCCACGTTCGTTTACGTGTTACTAGTTTTTATCTTAACTCTCAAGTTTTTTTCTCTGGTTGGCTTTATTTCATAGAAAATGATAAGTGCTGATGCATCGTTTTAGTTTTGGATTAAGGCTCAGGTTGCGGAGGTTTGAGGTATGGCACCCTTGTGGTTTGAGTTTTGACAGCCTCGTGGTTCCTTGACCCAAAATTTAAAAATTTCTTCTGACATCCTGGACGGCTGAAAAGTTTCACTTAGTAGTTTTAGGGCATGGGAAACTCATTACCGGTATTGATTTTCCTCTGCGACCCATGGTTTCGGGGGTATGGCGTCCCCATGGTTTCTCGACACATAATTCGTAGTTTTATCGTAACGTCCTTGGGAGGTGATAGCTTGCACTTGGGGGTTTTCGGGCATGGGTAACTTTTTGTTGCCGGGATTAGTTTTATCTAACTTATGCCGTATTGTATGATATATAGCATATCGACGTATGCTCTCGAGAGCTGATTCACTACGCTCTGCAATCTCGATAGAGTTACAAGTTTTGTTTTTTTCGAGAGTTTTCAAGCACCAGATACACCATATGAAACTTAGGATACTTATGGAGCTGAAAATCTTGTTTCGGGAGTAAGTGTCTCTTGTGGGAACCGAAATGCTTAAGAAATCTTGCCGATCCATGCGTTTCAGATTGAAGAAAATTACTGAAACTGTGGACGTCAGTTTAGTCTGTAAATTGAAATAGATACAGCAAAATCTGGGAATCGCTATTCGGCGTTGTTATTTTTGTGTAAGCGCTTAAACATATATATTTACTTATGGCACACCGTGTATATTACTGTTTAATTGACTAGCGATATCTCTCTGTGCCTTATAAACTGTTTAGTAGTGGTAGAGAAAAGATTGTTGGGAAATTAAAGATCTAATTAAAAGGTACCGGACTGATTATGGTATACAAGTAGCACCAAGAATAGTGCTGCACTTAGCTTAAATTTGGGCTCAATTTTTTCTGAAAGAGGTTGGGTTTCTAATACCGTAATTCCATTAAGAAAAGATATTTTGTGATATTAGTATTAACAGTAAAGTATCCAAGCATAAGTATATTGAGAACATTTGAGCTGAAACCGCATATCACTCAACAAAATGGGTTTGGCATTTATTAATGTTTTACAAATTTGGGCCTGAAAATTTTGATTCCCATAATTCCCAGAAAGGAAATGATAATATTAGAGTGACTGGGCTTTCCGAATTGTGTGGTGGGGGCCCCTTGCGGAAACCAGTGCCCCCTGGCAAAATTTTATGCTCCACCCGTTCATCTCTTTTTGGCAGTTTTTTGTTTCCACGATGTAAAAACATATAATTCGATCAAAATTTGTATTAGAATTCCGTCTTGAAGCCAAAAATTTTGTCAAAATTTTCTTTAAAATAGCTTTTTCTTTTCATCGAAAGCGTTTTAGTAGTGTTACTGCAGCAATTTTTAACCGTTTTTCCTGGTTAAATGCCCCTAGAAAAATTGGGCGCTCCCTGGTTCGGAACCATGGTGGGGCCCGGTTCATGCCCCCTGGCAAAATTTTGGCGAATGGAGAGCCCAGAGCGATATTCCCTTAGTGTGTAAGTCACATAGGCACAGGCACGCCGTGAATAATTCAGCCAAGGACCAGCTTTTGTCAAGCCACGCGCGATAACGGCTAAATTTCGCGCAATTGGAGTTCGGAATGTCCAGCTTTTTTCGGCAACCAAGGGTAATGCTTGTAGAAGTATATACGGACCCCAATCGTTAGTTTTAGTTTCGTTTTTTAGACTCGAAAGAAAAAGGAGCAAAGTGAATACGAAAGAATTTATGGTTCTGTTCCTGCGTCGCCAAGAATTCGTGCCAATTCACCAATTAAAACGCCTATGGGAAAGGTAAGATACATTTAATCAGGTATTGCAATACTATAAATTTGGGGCTGAACTATAACTTTTGTTGTACGGAAAATTTCGAGCCTTGAAACAAAATCAGTAAATCTCTTCAAAACTAACCCTTTAGCCGTAACCCGTTATCACACCACTAATACTATTTATGTAGCTAAAACAACGAGTTTTGTGGGATAAAATGTCCTCACAGTATAGCATACGCTAAATATTTGTCAAACCTTAGTTTCTGGTGTGCGTGTCATAGTCCATATGTCACGGCTATGTTTCACGAATCATTTTCCTGGAGGAGGATTGTTCCAGGTGCCCATAAACAGTGGCCCGCAATTTACTGTTGCATGAAAATTTTTGCTCATTATGCTGAATTCGCTAAATGATTATTGTATACCCGCAGGCAAAATATAATTGGTTTTTTATAGGAAAAGTGCTACTTTGAAAACGAAACAGTGTAAGAAGATGTTGGGTTCCTTAAACTTTCTGAGTTGCAGGGTTTTTTCAAAACGGACCCTGGTTTCAGCAAAGTTTTTTGGGTCCAAATTTACAATTTTTGGCTCGAGAATTTCACGAATTTTTACACAATAAAGAAACGTATTTACGATACGCGATTTTACATTATTACAAATACATAAATTATTCTCTGCCTGTCCCAAGCCAGGATAAAGGACGAGAGCCATCCATAAAACTAGCAGTAAGCAACTATGTACACATATAAGCATGAACGGCTAAAAGCCTGCGATTTGTATTAGAATTTATTTGCAAATCCTATGGATCCAAAACCGAAACTGCCCTGGGTCCACGTAAAAATATTTGGGTTCAGACCCACCTGTGGACCAAAAAACCTAATTACACAGTGTAAAAACACAGAAAATATATTCCACAACAGAGTGTTTTAGCTCTGCAGTTAAATCCCAAAATAGAAATAGTTTCAGACTTAGGTCTCAAGAGTTCTATAATGGCGTTAATCTCGTAGAGTGGTTACTTTGTACCTGTTAACTGAATATTTTTGGTGTGGGTTCTCCATGGCTGAAAATTTTGCGAAGGGACATGAAATGGGGAGCCCCCGTTCACCAGGGTGTTTGGAAGTTTGAAAGTTTCAAATTCGATTTTTCCAGGGTTAAAGGCTAAAAAGTTACTAATGAATTGTGTCAGAAATGCTGTCAAAATGTATGTAATTATATAGTTAATTTTTATTTAACTCGAATGAGTACATTTCCTAATGGCGTACGTATTGAAAACAAATAATATGACCAAAAATAGTAAAATTTTGGTATTTATATAGGTTTGTAGAATTCCTGAAAATTACTAGATTGTTGTTGTTGACGTAATAGAATATCCCACCAGAATTTAAATTTTGTTTCGAATTTTTGGTTGGTTAATTTCAAAAATTTCTGTCTTGGTCATTTGGAGTAAGAATCAATCACAGTACCGGAGAGTACATCAGCCAAAATTGATTATCATGTGACTGTTTTCAAATTTAAAATAATGGTGACACTTGAAGCCGATCGCCACATTGCTCTTAACGTATTTGTTTTTGTTCTGGACCTTTGCAGGCATTAGGAATTTGAAAAAATTTCGATATTTCTTGACTTACTTTACTTG
>JASANE010011709.1:0-14689 GCA_030248225.1 Trileptium ribeirensis
TAGGTAACAGTCGACGCTGTGTCGATATAGCTAGGGGATGTCCACAAGGAGGTGTACTATCACCACTTCTTTAAACTATAGTAGTTGACGAATTAATGGACATACTTAACAACAGGATTGTCTACGCTCAAGCGTATTCTGATGACTTGGTGATACTCTCATATGCCAAAGAGATGGGGTCGTGCTAGTCAGGCTATGGTAATGCTCTCAAGAAGCTAGAGAAATGGTGCAAACCCAACGGCCTGGAAGTTAATGGTCTGAAATGCAAAACTGTTGCTTTTAGTAGAAGGCGGGGTTTGGCTATTATCAAGTTAACTTTTGGATTTTGGAAAAAATATACTTACAGTTACAGAAGACTGACTAGCTTGGTCTCATTATAGATGGTAAGTTGCAATAGGGAAATCACATAAGCTATTGCACGGCAAAGGCCATCAGAGTGATTATGGCCTACAGATCAGCTGTTGGTAAGACGTGGGGTCTAAGACCAAACACGCTTCTATGGATATATAATGTGATCATTCTGCCAATGGTAAGTTATGGCGCTATAGTCTGGTGGCACAGGGCCAAAAGCTAGAACTGTACATATCCAAACTAGTAAGAGTACAAAGAATGGTCTGTCTCATGATAACTAAGGCGGCATGGGATCTACCCCTACGCTAGGCGAATGAAGACAATATTGGGTTTAAGATCGATTGATATTGTTATACAAGAGACTGCAATCAAGGACTATTGTTGGTTAAAAATTTTAGGTCTGTGGAGTTAGAAATGTTGAGGATATGGAACACCTTGCGGTCGGGAAACTTGTTCCGGAGCGTCTGATGGCTCAGCCAATGGACTTTGTCGGCACTAAGATAGTGATGGAGAAACCAAACTGGTCAGTTCCACTGGCCTCAAAGATTTGAATGGAATCAGTGGTATAGGGAAAAGATATGTAGTGAAGATGTAGTGTGCTTTACACTGATGGATCAAAAACAAAGAATGGTAGCATAGAAAAATGTGGTGCTGGAGCGTGGGTAAATGGTTCTGAGTTATGGGAAACACTTGGTTCTGAATGCACGGTATTTCAGACAGAAATTTATGCTGTAATAATGTGCATAAATTATCTGATAAAGACAGGGGTTACGGGCAAGCGCATATAGATCTTCTCAGACAGCAGAGCTGCAATTGCTGCCATTGACGGTTTCGAGTACAACTAAAAATTGATAGGGCAGGTACGCAAGGAAATCAATAAATTGAGCTGCGGCAATGAACACAATATTGCCTGGGTACCAGGTCACTCTGATATAGAAGGAAACGAGACAGCTGATGGGCTAGCCAGGAGGGGTTCTGCATTACAGTTCCTTGGACCAGGCCCATGTCTTCCACTTCCATACTGCTATATAAAAGGATACATTAACAATTGCATTTCTGCAATCCAACTTGAGAGATGGCGAAATGCTCCTACTTGCAGGGCTATAAAAGCACTTCTTCCTGCAATGCCTCCGAGCTGGAGGAAGTTGCTCTGGCAAATGAACAAGCCACGCATGAGGCTATGTATTCAGGTTATAACTGGTCATTGTGTCCTGAATGGACATCTTAATAAAATGAAATTAGTGGCGTCCAGTTTATGTGATCGATGCAGTGTTATAGAGAGTAGGGACCACTTCCTTTACACTTGCAGAAAATGGAATGATACACGTAAGCTTATCTATGGGACGGATAATACCAGTCGAGATATTGTTGTAAAGGAAGGAATCATGAAACTGGTTAGGTATATTATGCTTACAAAGCTCCTAGCTATGGTTACGTTATTCTAATTAGTCCTCCTAAGGCATTCGACAGGTTGTGTAAAGGGCGCTTTTATGATGCCTAACACGGCACCCTTTGGGTGTAATGACCTGTTATTCGATATTTTATTATTATTATTAAAACTATCAGTACTAAAGACTAGTGCCTCAGGTATAAGCCGACGGATCCAAAACGCTCAATAACTACGCTCTAATAGTTTATCTTAATTCGTAATAAAGATTTTCTGTCACGTGTTTGGTTCTTACGTATTTGGACCAAGAGTGTCTAGAGATTAACCACGCCGCAGCTCGACATTTAGGTCATAGACAGAGATCACGAAAAGGAAAGGACGCTTGCCATATACACTGTCCCACCGGTATACTACAGGCCACACTTCGTTCCCATCAATCTTCGGTCACGAATAACGTTCCCATTTAATTCCGATAGCCGTCATTAGAAATTCCACAGCCAACCCCTACCCCCTTTAAAGCATAAGAAAATTGCAGGTCTAAAAACTTCAATAAATTCCCCCTTCCCAACCAAAATTCTGGATTTTACATGATTTGATGTATTTACTGCCCCTTCCCTTTTGTTTCCCTTTTCTTAAATTTGTTTTGTTGTTTTCGATTTAACTAGGGCCTAATTTGTCTAAACAGTTTTAATTTAACCTGCTAGCTATGTTGAAATATTGTTAGTTTTCTCAGTTGGTAGTGAGTGTGGTAGTCGTCAGCTTCGGTTCATATTGTACACGTGTTGATTAAACTGAGATTTTAATTATTAAGGGGTGAGATAGCTTCCCCGTATTACGGTAGCTTGTGGCATTACGTCAGCTTTATCTGCGTGTATATAGGTTCTTCATGAATATTGTGAATAAGGTTTCGGGAGGGTTACCCATGGAGATTCCTTGCCTTGTGGCTTATTAGTAGCTCCTAGGGAGTAATGCGTAAATAATTACGTATAGTAGCGCGTGTTATGGTCTTTTGATTTTGGTACTGGAATTTGTAGTTTTTACCTAAGGAACGAAACGTCAAGGTGTCAGAGTTGAACATATATATAAGTATTTTTGATTAATGTAATAATCAAGTCTAGTAATGTTATTTTCCCCGTAAAAGAAATAAAGCAGTGGAGTGGCCTATAATCCTTATTAGGAACGATAACTAAATAGATAACGGCCAGGGAATAACCGGAACCGTCCATTTAAACCGGAACCGGAACCTGGTCTTCGAAATTTATATATAGTAAAACAGATGATGGAAGAAATGAAGGTATAGTGGATTTAAAATGCATTAAAAATTACTTTTACATTAAACTTAATGTATTGCGATGGTATTATTGCCTTTCTGAAACTTTAAAGAGACTGAGGAAGCTAATAATTTTATTTATCGATCAAATATGTCGGTTTTTGGACATTCAGAGCAAAAAATATCTTCCACTATACACCATTGCGTATACTGCGTCAAATCGAATGTGCTTACAAAGCTTGGAGCGTAGAATACACACTTTCTTTCTGTCTCCAGTCGCCTCCCTTTACTACACATACGTTTGTTGTAGGAAACTTAAAATTATTGGTTTATATGATTCTAAGAGAAAATAACAGATAGAAGGTAATTTTCTGATCAGTGGTCAGATACACTGTTTAGGCTAGCGTTGGACAAACAGTGTCCGTCAGTTAGATCATAATGATGATAACTTTCTAATCAGAATGCTGTAAATGAGACACACTGTGATGCTGCTCGCACAGTTTCAATAAATACAGTTCATTGCCAAGAAAGAAGTTTCTAGCTGCGTTGCAGATAACGTTAGTTTACTTCAATTTAGACTGATTTACCAAGTTTACAAGCGCACTGGCGGGTGCTTGACGCAATTTATGTTAGCCAAGCATACCCTAAGAACTTCTGCGTAAACCATACTCTGTAACCGAGTTGGACCGGTTTAATTCAAACTTATCCCACAGACTTCTGGATGTTGTAAAATAGCTGCTACAAGCATCGACCTGGCTTTAATTTAACAAAATCCTGCAGGTTATTATGAAAAATTCCTGCTCAAATTATGTGCCCTACTTACGTTTCACACGGCAAATTGGTTAGTTAATCTTTTCTTTTGCTTGGTTGTATTGGGGCTTGATCATTGTATAATATATTACATATGTTTGGATTACAGGATGAAGCAAAAAACGTGGAAAATTTCAAACAAAATTTTTAAACCAGAATTCCGGTTCCGGTAAGGTTTTTGCTCTGCCGGAACCGGAATTCCGGTTACTCCCTGATAACGGCCCACCCGTAGTGGCTTCGAAGTGAACTACCTGTAGCTGAATAAACCCCGTGCAGTATAGTCGTTGGGGTAAATTCACCTCCTACAAACAACAGGCTCTCTAATTGTTAGATTTTACCTATTGATGGGACCAAGTTCCGGATCCGGCTAATTTCGGTTCCGGGTACTCACTGTCATACAGCCTATAATTTTACCTGAGGTCATTTTATTATCTCTGGTCGGAATATGGATGATCACTTAGCTGCCTAGTTGGATATTTTTTTTGGATTTAATATCATGCATTGTCGAGATTCTACGAATTTGATAGATCATGATCGTTGAAAAAGGCCCACGTTTTATTGCTGCTACATAACTCAGAACATTGGTCTTAACTCCGAGCTGAGACGAATCACTTTTAGGGTCTGTCGTAGGATTTCAAATTTTGAACCACAGCTTCACATCTTACAATAGTCGATTCGAGAGTGACATACCGTGAGTAATCGGAGAAACTGTATGGTGCCATCGTAGCCGCGGACTTACGCTTCCCTATGGATCGAAAACACAAAACTGCTATCGATTGGTTCTATTAAGAGTGCTTTAGGGAAGAGTGTGACACTTCCCTGCACTCACACTTAAACCCATGTTTGATGAGACCGTTTTCGGAGCACCCCCAGTTTTTTTGGGGGGGGGGGTTGTCGAGATGCACAGACCCATCAAAAATGGGGGAATCAGGCCGAACACGTCCGTGTCATCAAACCCGGGTTTACGTGTGAGAGCAGGGAGGTGTCATAATCTTCCCTAATGCACTCTTGGTTCTATCAATATCAAATCATACGCTGGAACTTTGAATTTGGAGCGGCTGACAGTACTATGGGTATATCGAGCTACAATTCAAAGGATTGTGCTTATATATAATGAGTCATGCGCAAGTTGCACGAGCGCTGTAGTAGTCGTTTTTAGTCGAGTAGCAAGAAATATCGAGATAACCCTGATGCCCAACCTAACTCAAAACTGAACAAGCGATTGATGGTTGATTTTGTCATATTTGTTTGACACTTGATATTACTTTGGGATATACAGATATACCCCGCGAAGCATCGGTAAATACGCTTAACAGAAGCAAGTTTACACCACGTACTATAAAAATATTTATATCCATGCGATAGGCTATTCAATGCTCTCAAACTAACGCACCACGTCTTGATAATGAAGTTTAGCAATCATCACTGTTAAAGTATAATCACAGAGAGTTCATTATTGCATTTATGGCATTCATTTCGCTGTTTATGTAAGTACATACATAAGATACTATTGCCCAAAGATAAACAGGGCGATTATTTTCGTCGAATTCCACAGATTGGGATATTTTTTGAGTCTACCGTCGCTAGTTTATGAAAAAGTATTTGGTAACAAACTCTAGTAATATCGAAACTGTGTTGTTTTCGGATAGACTTCGCTGCGATCTTGGCCTCTGGCGAAAACTCTGGATATACTAGTAACTCGTAAAGCGAAGGGTAACAGAGCGAGAGTAGACACTCTGCGCTTATTGACCATTTCGTAGTTCCAAATTCAGGTCAAGAATTCCGCTTATTGTGTCAAGATAGGAATTATACAACAGCAATGATTAAATGGCAACGCTACGGTCATTTTAGTCATACGTATATCAAAAATCGAAGAACTGTATTTCTTCTTCCAATGATCAAAAAAGATGAATACATCTGAAATTTATAAATCATAAGTTTTAGGAAAAATTCTATTATGAAGAGTGATTTTAACATAATGGTAGCCCTAAGATCTCTATTATTTGATGCATACCATGCAAATACAATTATTGACTTTAGTGTATTCAGCAATCCCCAAAACATATAGACGAATTCGATTGACCTGTATACATCTACTATATTGGAATAGTGGTGAAATTTGACTATTTTTAGTGCCAATTTTAACAAATTTTGCTCTGGAACAGTCTCGTAAAGTTAATAACACAGCCAGTATGGTGTTAAAACAATGAGACCAACTGTTTAACATGTTTAATAACCTTATAATCTCATAGTTTGCCCCAACAAGCAAAAAACTTCTCTGTAAAAATTTTGAAAGTTTCACTTTTTTGGGATATTTTTTAAACTTTGTTGAAAACGGCAACTCTAACAAAAATGTGAAACAGCAAAGTTGTAACTCGCGATGAGGGGATTCTGATGGTAATCTCTGTTTTTTCACTGCGAAGCTTCTAACTCGAGATATAAGTCGTGAATAATATTCATTCTATCTGGTGAATAAAGTCCAAATGTAAATCTAGCAGTTTTTTTGCGTTTGTAGTGCATATCTACGTTTACTTCCTGTACCTTCACTTTCTAAAATCTAGTTAATATTACTGGGCTCTCCAAAGTGGGTGGGGGGCTGGCATTTTCGGTTCGTCCTGGTTCAGAACAGGTGCCCCCGGTTTATGCCCCCTGGCAAAATTTGGAGTCCCACGGCTCACCTCCTCTTGGAAAATATTTCCAATCGGTCCAAAGTACAAAAAATTTCATCAAATTTTGTACTAAAATTCCTTTTTGAAGCCAAAAATGTAGTAAATTTTGTTAAAATTTGCTTCAAAATCGATTTTTTTCTCCATCGAAAGCCTTTTGACAATGTTTCTGACACAATTTTTAACCGTTTTTCTCTTGGCAAAATCGGGCGCCCCCGGTTCGAAGCAGGGGGGCTCTGGTTCATGCGGCCTGACAAAATTTTCAGCGAATGGAGAGCCCCGTATTATTTTGATGCTCAAGTGTGCTGTTTGTTCAGTCATACTTGTCTCTCACGTTATCGAAGCTGAGCCAGCGGACATAACAACATTTAACGATGCAAAAATCATATTGTTATCTGTGTAAATCCTAATTACGCCATCATTGCATGGCTGGATTTTCGAAGTTATTTTGTTAGCTGTGCAATTATTAGTTTAATTTACAAAGCAAGCTTAATTTCGGGCCTCAGAATAGTCAAGCTTAAGCGGTTTTTCAGCTTGTTTGGGTACGTTCTGGATAGCTAAGGAAGAGAAAAAATTACACGTAGACATAGATTTTCGACTTGGTTTATGTGCATGTTTATAACTTAATGTTATTCGATAATGCCTTCTACGGTTGGGTAGGAACACAGCAAGCCCTCGCTTTGTTTTTTTCGCTATCCGAATAACTAGATTAGTAACTCGCAAGCGAGAGTGAAACTAAGACAGCGTAGCTTGATTTTTAGATTATTTTGTTTAGTCACCTGTAACAGGCTGTGATTGATGTTTATACCACTCTACCTGAAACCATTGAAAATCCTAAAACCTCGTCGACCCTAAGCCCATAGAAAACAACTGAGAACGCGTCAATTATTTGTGCTGGTCTTTAGGTAACCAAACGGTCGCTGGTTAGTACAAACTTCGGAAATTATAGCCGGGGGTCCCGGCTCACCTGCCGGGGGTACCGGATTTTGCTGGGGGCCAATTTTTGGCCGAATTTTGTCGCGTTTAGACGTTAATTTTTCTCAGCAGGGGGCTTTGAGCCGGGGGTACTCGAATTCAACGACCGTCGTGTTCAGCCTAACTCCCTCCCCCAACTTGGACAGGACCGGAAAAACCTATATAGACAATTCTTGATGACTTTTACGAGCTTTATTTTAGAGCTTAAGTTAGCCAGTTTTTGTTGCTAGCAAATAATGGCAAACAAATTGCAACACCGAGTTGTTGTTTTAAATGTCGGCGGCATTCGCTATGGAGCGACGCTTTCCACTCTGGCTCGTGAACCTGGAAGTATATATGCTGGGACGAATGTTTTCCGACGATTGGGACAGAGTTGATAATAATATGTCGTCATATCAAAAGGATGCCGCAAACGTTGGGATGGTAAGTGGCTGAGAACCGAAAATGATACGGGAAAAATTTATTGATGCGAATGGTTCGTTGTTTCGGTATATTTTGGACTATTTACGACGTGGAAATGCGATTCGATTGCCGTCCGATTATAAAACACTGACGTCACTGTGTGCCGAAGCTGACTATTTTGGCTTGACAAATTTCAGTGATATGTTAACGTTAAATCTGGAACATGTAAGTGATTTCGATTTCGAGAGTTGGACGCCGCTCGAAGGGGAAGCAGTGGTTTGGCACCCGGAGATCATCAATCGTTTGGACGAATATATGTTTGAAAACTTAAGCTGTTTAAAGGATAGGGATAGTCAACATCTTGGTAATCGGCCAGTGATAATTATTGGGATACCAACAAAATTTGAGAAATATATTTTGTTCGAATGCCCAACGTGCCGAGCTACAATTAGGTGTACAACTCATAGCATAGATAGACCGGTTTCAGAACATAAAATAGCAGTGTTTCGCAGCACATTATGCGAAACACCAGAATAATAATATCGGAAAGCCTAAACGAGGGTTATTTGGAAATCGAATGGACACGCTGTCGTAGAGCTGGATTCGTGGCGATACTTCATGAGTCAGTGTTTTTTGTTTGGCCTTCTCAGAAACCTGAAGGTACAGAATAAAGTATTTCAAGTGCCTTTGTTCCAACTACGTACTTTTTAAGAGTTAATAGTAATTTTGTTGATATAAAGGTGAAGTAATTTATTGACAATAATATGTCGTATTCGTATTATCTAGGTTGATCGTAAATATGAATTTATAAAATAAACTCCTTCAGGTCATGGACCCACATCATACCAGCAGTTAAGAGCTGAGCTTTGCTTTTTAACTGTAAAAAACGAAAATATATGAAAGGAAATTACGGAAGATTCGATCCACCCATTCGTCAAAATCCCCGATCTTCTCCCACCGTACTCCGGAAAAATATATGAAAGGAAATAAAGTGTTGAGCCAGCTACAAAAGTTTTCTATAATGTAGTGAACTTAGTTGAAACGCAATGACTAGTGCTGGCCTTTCAATTATAGGAGATACGATCTACCCATTCGTCAAAATCCCCGATCTTCACGCCACCGCACTCTGGAAAATATCACCAACTACTTTTGATATTGATTCAGAACACACCAAAGAAAAATAATGGACGGGAGAGGTTTGTTAGGGCGATTTCATGAGGCAGTTTAGAGTCCAAATAATATCATCGGTGCCGAAAATGACTACGGATCGCCAGAAAACAGGTCAAAAACATGGGAAAATATTGAAATTTCGCTCTCCACCCAATAATATTCCCAAGGAAAGGACATCAGAGCCCCCATAAAAATCTTCCCACATTTTTGGAAAGGGGGATCTGATTTGCGCAAGATCAAGGGAACGTGGCGAGTGTGGTTACTTTGCTTTCACTGCCTATTTGGGTATTCCAGATCAAGGTTCCTTAGCCCTCTTTAAAGACACAAAAAGATATTGATACATCCGCAGTACACATTAAAAATTTATTGTTATTTTTCACAAATGTAATACATTTAGTGCCGACTTTCTCAGGGAGTGTCGAAAAATTATTATCAATTCTTGTTGTGACTGATGTCTTTTTGAGTTAATTCGAAAATACATTTGTCACGCGCATTTTTATCCTTAGATTTTTACACAATGACGGATTATAACCGGTATATATGCTTTCTTGTTAACATAATAAACCAACACTCGGTGTAAATATTCGAGATTTATAAATTACACTAAAATTTCACTAAAATTATTGCAAGACAATTTTTACGTTATAGGCCCAAGTACTTACCGCATTGGCTGCTTACCATGTTCAGTACAACTGCATTAATCGTATCCAGCTACACACCCGCTATGTAAAAATCTGTAGCCACATATGCCCATTAACTTAGAACTAAATGAAAAAATGTCAAAATTTCTAATTTCTTGCTAAAATTTAGCATTTATAACCTCATGCAGCTCCTCACGGGGCTAACAACATACCTAACCCGCTTTTCAGACAACGAAACCAATCTGTTTAACGGGTAAAAACCATGTATGTCCATCATCCAACAAGTCAGAGGCCCAATAATACCTTAAATAATAATAATAATAATTTATTTTACCTTAAAGGTTAGGTTCTTGTTCCGTCGAAGAATTACATTTTTGTCGTTTCAGTTGCGGCTAATTTTGGTTCCGATTACTAACTGCTATAGATATAATGACGCACTAGTGGTATCCCTGTGTACAAATTTGCAGGATGAACTATTCAAGCGATGAAATAAAGTAATCACTGATAAAGTCGGATCGCTCCCACAAATTTTCGGAAATATAATAGATTTTAGTTAAATTGCAATTGGGCTGACCGGTCGCTTATCCTACCAACGTTTCATCTCTGTGCCATCGGTGGCAGTTGCTTTGCATGGCGTGAAGAAGCGTGGGTTTGGCCCTGATCTATAAAAGTTCGGTATGTAACGATGCGAAGTGCACCCAACCAGTGCATGTGCGGTAACATTTTAGAAAGTTTCAGATTTATTATCTGCTTTTTATGATTGTGGAAACATTCCGTAAAAAAGCTGATGATGCGGTCATCACATTATACCATTGGGAAACGTGGTCGGTTCACACACTTCCCAAGGGGTCATGTGTTCACTTTCGGTGCAAATTTCAAAACGGGGGACTATAAATTTTGCACAAAAACTACATATATATTTACTTAACAGTTAGTTTTAGTTGCCGTACAACTATTTTCTGCGTTATTAAGCTTATTAAGGTTTGTAGAATTGGAAATAGTTGAAATGAGAAATATTTAGTACATAAAAATCATGAATTTAGAGATTAATAAAAATGGATTTGGGCGAGTTGGGGAACGGACACGGGTAATGTTGACGAGCGTGAGCGATTTGGAAACTGGGTTTGGCGACTCTGGACAAACCAGAAAAAATTGTATATATACACGCATAAATCGCGCTTTAGAGAAATTAGAATTTGTTTATTTAAGAATGCGGCGGATTATTTGTCTTAAAATGTTCCTGGCAGTGGCACAGTATCGTCACAACAACAAATTGTATTTTCATCAACGTCCCCTGTATCCTCAGAGACCAATCAGACCCAACTATTGTAATTTCTTAGGCTAATTCGCTATTATATGGTACATAACTGTAGGCAAACCCGCAGGGAAAAATCGGAACCGTAACCTGTGCTTCATTTTTTTGCCGCATCCGAAACGTTTTCTTATCAAGTTAAAAGAAATATTAATGATCCTCTTTATTATTGGGGGTGAATGATGAGATATAGGGTTATTTTTAGAACTTTGCGCTATTAGGGGCCCGCGGGTACCAGCAGTCGTCACAGGTTCACATGCTTATTTGCAGTTTTAACACACTTGTATTGTGTTATGTTCTAATAGGCGTGGTATCCTTTTATTATTTCTTTCCCTACACATTTAGGTTCTTTTCCATTATCCCCCCTATCCGGCGTTTGCACAAAAAAATGGTTAGATTCTGGAAAATTTGGTATTTTTGTGATCCTCTAACCTCCCCTGATTATTTCAACCAAAAAATTGAATATTTAAAATTATAGATTTTTTCGGGTCCCAAGGGTCCCCCTTGGGAACCCAAAAATTTTTTTCTTCAAAATTAGATTTTTACTCACCATTCGACGCGGCTTGACGAGCTCAGTCTAATTGTGTTTTTTAACGGGATCCGATAATAGTATTTTAAGTTATGGCCAAAAACTGTTCAGCTGCTAAGCCCCTCAGCCTCCGATAGTTTTTAACCATAACTTAGGATTCGGTTACCGGATCCAGTTAAAAATATCACCATTCAATTGAGCTCGTCAAGCCGCGTCGAATGGTGGGTAAAAATCTAATTTTGAAGAAAACAATTTTGGGTTCCCAAGGGGGACCTTGGGACCCGAAAAAATCTATAATTTTAAATATTCAATTTTTTGGTTGAAATAATTAGGGGAGGTATCAAAGGTCACAAAAATACCAAAATTTTCAAAATCTGACCGTTTTTGGGCAAATTTGTGCTGGGAGAATAATAATGGAAACAACCCACATTTCTTCCACTCTAAAGGCGTCACGTTTCTTCGCCAACCATATTAATGTAATTTCAAATTTTGTATAAATTATTCTTTCTATTAAATATTGCTATTATCATCTATATTTATGCAAAAAATGTTGCTATTAGAGTTAAGGTTGAATTGAATATAATACGATTGAATTCTAATTGTAGTGAGTGTGACAAAGAATTCTAATTGTCCAGATTGGTAAATTTCGGCTATTCCGCGTCTGGGTTTTTTGGTGACATGCATAAGTCAATTTCGGCTGGGCGAATTGACTTGCTGTATATCTCATTCGAAAGCTTAAAATCTCTATTTGTGCCCTTAAACGAAAAAGCCGTTTCCAACTCCTTCAGGCCGAAAAAGGCTTAATAGAGTCGGGCCAACTCAAAATAGTATGCGACAAAGCCCGCTGTGGAGTGCATCTCAATATTTGGTGCAGACATTTTAGCCAAAGTAGACTAATTTTGCAGGGCAAACAAGACATATAAGGCTGTGTATAACGCTTTGCTACATAGATTTTTAAAATACAAGTTTTCAAAAGTGCCAATGAGACCCAAAATACACGAAAACGACAATATCTGCACAACCGGTTGAGAGATATGACTGCTATTGGTCTCATTTTATAGGGCAATACACCATCTGTATAACTGCCACAGTGTGTTGATGTTTTTATTATTTATGCTGCAGGGTTGCGTCGAAATGGGTTTTCAACGAACCCGTGAGTCCCAAGGTACACGTAAACAGCGATATCTATCCAGAGTGGCTCTAGCTGTATGGGTTTAGAACAGTTAATCCTTAAGTGGTTACAACTTATCAACGATTAAACCAACATGACTGGTATTGCAAGTTGATGCTCAATATAGCTGTGCACGTCTCTCTAAATTACACTTTTATTTAACACTCGCGACGCACCACCTTGGCGATTAGAGAAGCTACTAGTTATATATACGTCTTGTTGGATCTAGCTAGTATGATGGATTTATTTGGCTTGTCAAACATCCTCGATTGAAGATTCTGGCTATCCAGAATAAAAAATGGCGTTATACACAAGATTGTTGATGCAGAGTCTAGTTAATCTATGTTCGGAAGATCTATTCTTGTCTACTCTAGTGTTTGCTACAGCCGGATATGAAATGTGTTTATACCTGTGTTCCTATTCTTTATGCATTGCATCTGATGTGTATGATTTAAGCTCTGTCACAGCGACGGTGTATTCTCTTGGTCAGATAGTCCGGAAAGTCGCGATTGTGCTGATAATATTGCTCTTGAGCGGGAAACACCTCTATCCAATAGCCAGCCGCTACTGATTTTCAGCTGAAGTGTTTTGTCGTTCAATGTTATATCAATTTTAGGAAACGGCCCTCGCTCGCGTTTTATTTTCAGTGAAACGGCTGTGCGAAGACCGATGTTTAATCTATAACTGAGCTAACTGGCAAGTTTGAAGAGCTTTTCGTCGGTGTTTTTGTTTTCATCTTTTCGTATAGTGAGAAAGGGTTGTGCTTGTTTAATTTACTTTTTTCAAATTTCATAATGTATTTCAAGAGTTTTATTACAATTTTAAAAAGTTCCTAATATTGCTATCAGTGTGTGCAATTTACCTAGAAACCTTTAACTCTGAGTTAAAAATATTGACGCAAAGATAGTCAGACCATAATTGTTTTTTTCCTGGTCAGTTTGGCGTTTTGCCTAATCTGGCTACCTATTTGTATTCCAGCATATCATATTTATAATCGTTTCCGTTGCTGAATTTTCCTCCTGGTTTTAAAACATATGGCAGTGCTGTGCGTCAAAGTTAAAGTAATCGTAAGCGACTATGTTTACTGAATCACTAGTCGCATTTTATAAGCAGGACATCTCGTATCTACCATAGAAACGAAGCAAAGTTTGTGTTTTATATATTGAGTTGTTGCAGTTTCCTTTTGTTGCTTTACCTGGACTGAGTAAATTTCTTTTCCTGTGTTGTGTACTTTTGGTAATGTACTGCGACGACACGTTGAGATTATACGAGGACAATGGAGCAACTTATCTATTTGATATGTAACAGCATTGTGCTCTATGGACAGGCGTCAAGATGCTGGGTGGGTGAAACATATCAAGTCGGGTTCGGCTAGCGCTAAAATGTATAATCGATTTTTACAATCAATTCCATCCGCTGGTTACGCCTATTATCACTGCGGTTCGTGTCAGCTTTAGAGGCTGAAGTGTAATGCATGCCGTTTTCAATATACTAAGCCTACGCTAAGGTCCTACATGAGCCATGTACTAAGCCTAAGTTTGGGGAGTAGCGCCCCCGAACAGCCTCTCTAAGCTGTTCTTTTTTGTAGTGTTATACCGTCCGGCCCCTAAAGTTTATATCGACCGTCGCTGTCCTGTACAATTTTTGTTATAGATGAGGATCGGTGCTCCCACAGAGCACCATTTCCTCGGTAGCTTTTGAACTGTGGCTATAAAATCTGGTGAACACATTAAAACGCCAAATGTATCGACTTGCCCATCACAGCCCAATAGAAACATTCGTGATGACATTTTGACGCTTTATTTAATAGTGGAAAAGGAAATAAATGTGTAATAGTGTTGTCCTTCGATCGTAAAAGTGCGTTCGATTTGATTGAATGGAAATTCATTATATGAGCTGTGGACAGCATGGGCCCTGGGAGGAGACTATATAATTCCAAAGTGTTCTCTTCCATAATCGTAAATGGTTTTATTAGGCAAAACGTTTCCAGTTACTCGCGGCATTA
>JASANE010011710.1:0-12446 GCA_030248225.1 Trileptium ribeirensis
CAAGTAAAATCATAGAACTGCAGAGCGGAGCGGGTCTACAAAACGACCGTGCTATGCGCTGCCGAAGTCAGACTGAATGCAGCAGAGCTCGTGCGTTAAATACGTCATTTTCAGAAATTTGAATTTGATTTATTGATGAGCTAAAAGTGTTTTGTCAGCACTTTTGGGACGATTTGACCCCAAATTTTTATCTGAAAAGTAAATTTTCTTATCAGTCCGATTTTCGATGAATTTCGACTTATTGCCGTATAAATATAATAATATAAAAGTTTTACAGTTTAATATTAAACACTGGGCAAGCGATACACTAACTTTATAGTAAACCATGTACACATCGTCCGGACAACTCAGATGCACTACCGACTCCACGTTTATAAAAGTAGAATTAGCACGTTTCAGCTCGCTAAGCTCAAGCTTACTCATCTATGAAGCATACCGATGTCTTCTGGATTACTGATAAGAAGTTTAACTAAACTAGAAGCCTAATATAAAACTTATATAAAGTTTATATAAATTCAAATGGCTCAAATACTGCGTTGTTGACCTAAAAAGAGTACAACGATGTTTACGGCGTATATTTATACAAAGGCCAAGCGTCCACATCAAGCTAACGACGCTGCAGCACAAATTATATTGGTATGAAGCTCGCGTTTAATCAAAACTTATTTGCTTAAAGGACGGCAGTACTTCTAGCGACGGCACACTTTAATAGAGACTTTGATATAAACTTACAAATCTTAATATTAGAAAGTATATACTTTAGCTTCTATAAGCATACACTTGTGTATTTGTGATTGGCGTTAGCAGAAAGACGCGGCTTATGTAAATAAACGAAGGCGGCGGGTACGAAAAGAGGGTACTGTTCTCTCGCTGAAGGCCAGAGTGTCAAAAGAGGTTCGGATTCGGACTCAGCGTGTTCGTCCGAACAATTTGATGTGTAACAGGTCCACGTTTGGACAATAAAATGGAAAGATGGGCTCCCAGGCGAGCCTATCACAACTTTTGGAAAGAGTCAAAGTGTTTTAAATGGCTCCCGCGGGTTCGAACTGCTTTTTATGGGGTGAGAGGCGCATATTTGTGCCGGGTTCTTTGAGAGGAATCGAATGACGGACCACACGATGACGGGAATAATTTCTGCGATTTTCACGGGCAAGGGTACCCAAACGTGGGCACAAATGAAAACGCCAGTTTCGGGGAATCTAATGGGACTATTGAGATATTTTTGTAATAACTATTTGTTAAATTATTTAATTAAATGTGTTTTATCTGCTATATGTACACGGTCATTTATCAATAAGGCGTGGCTTATGTACGGATTTCCACGGGACGGGTCTCATTAGAAAGACCGTAGAATTTTCTACCAAAAATGTTACGTACTAAATTTGGATTTCTCAACTGTTCTGGAGTTATGGGCCGGAGCCGAGATTTCAGAGTCTAAATTTTCATAATTTTCTCTTTTACTTTTATCAGCTAACTTAGCCAGCGAAAATAAGCACCGATAGCTGATAAAATATTAGTTACCACAGTTTACCAGTGTACTTCCTAACATTGAACACTGGTGATGTGTTATTTCACTTTTCTTACTAATATTTTCAGGAAATCTTACTCATTTGCTGTGCGCAATAGGGCGAACAGTCATCTTTTTGTGGTCCTCACTCGTGAAGACGGTCGTGACGGGCATCCATCACGGCCACTCGTTTCTATGAAAAATCGTGATGAGTTTCGTAGTCCTACCATGGGTAGAGCTATTCCAATCTATCTTGGGGCGCGCGGGGAGTCGTACCGTTTTATAGGTCCACAAGTCGGGTATGGCAAGGCCTCGCCATACTCGCATTTTCTACCCATTAAAGAGTTAGTTCATGTGCATAAAAGTTATCAACTTTTCACTAAAAATCAGCCTAAACAAAACAGGTTACTCACAATTATTCGTATCTCCGAACTTAGGAAATACAAAATCATCAAAACTTGGATTCATAAATTATTGAGTATGAGAGTTATTGTAGCTGAAAAGGGACAAGCCAGACTGGCGGTCAGAGCGAACAGGGGATTTCCGCAAGGAGGAGTCCTCTCCCCTGTGCTCTGGTGTTTAGTAGTAAATGATATTATTAACAGACTTAATGTTAACAGGGTGTTGTGCGTAGAGTATTCTGATGATCTAGTCCTTTTAACATCTTCAAGATGCCTAAGAACTACTTGTAATAGACTCCAGCGGTCTCTGGATGAGCTTAATGCGTGGTGCTGTCCTAGAGGCCTTTCTGTTAATACAGAGAATTGTAAGGGCGTAATGTTTACAAGGAAAAGAAGGTTGGATGGTCTAACGGATATTCGCATTGGAGGCGAAGTTATTCCGTTCGATGATAAGGTTAAATATCTTGGCTTATTGTTAGATCATCGTCTAACTTGGAAGACTCATACTGAAGAAGCACGGCTTAAGTCCTTTAGAATTTTCTTTGCTCTCAAGAGATTTATTGGAAGTAACTGGGGTCTTCGTTTACAAGGAAAAGAAGGTTGGATGGTCTAACGGATATTCGCATTGGAGGCGAAGTTATTCCGTTTGATGATAAGGTTAAATATCTTGGCTTATTGTTAGACCATCGTCCTAACTTGGAAGACTCATATTGAAGAACCACGGCTTAAGTCCTTTAGAATTTTCTTTGCTCCCAAGAGATTTATTGGAAGTAAATGGGGTCTTCGTCCTCAAGTTATATACTGCTTTTATAGAACAGCTGTTCTCCCAACACTCCTTTATGGGGTAATATGTTGGTGGCATAGGATTGAACTGGTTACTTGTCGGAACATGTTAGAAAAGGTTCAAGCCATGACTTGTCGTATGATAACTGGTGCTTTTAAATCTACACCGGTGCGCGGCATTGAGACAATTTTATCTATACCGCCTATTGATATCTTAATCAAAGAAAGTGCGGTTAAAGAATACATAAGGCTTAAAAACCTAGGCCTTTGGCAAAGCAATCATGCATTGCGCTCATCCGCTCATATGCATATGCTGATCAAGAATATTGGAGGCTTACTGAACCTACCATGTGATATTGTTAGCTCTATAACACATAAACAGAGTTATTGTCTGAGGTTATAAAGATTATATATAGTTGTCAAAATTATAAACAGAGTTATAGTTGTTATTGGAGTTGTAATGATTGGGCTGATATTAGGCAAGATGACTTTGACTTGCTATGTTATACGGATGGTTCTGTCATTGAGAATGGTCTCAGGCGATGTGGTGCAGGTATATATACCCGGTAAAGTTAGAGAATCGTTCCCTCTAGGTAGCCAGACTACTGTATTTCAGGCAGAGGTACTGGCCATCGAAAGATGTGACATGATAACAGATGGTCCTACACTAAAGAATAAAAAGATAGGTATTTTTAGTGATAGTAGAGCTGCGGTGCTGGCTCTCGGGAAAAGGCAGGTTAAATCACTACGCACCCTTGGGTGGGTGAAGTGGCTTAACAGACTAGGTCGAAGCAATGTGGTCACTCTGGGCTGGGTAAAAGGGCATTGCGAAGTTGTAGGTAATGAAATAGCTGACGAATTAGCCAGGTACGGGTCTAATATATAGACTCTAGGACAGGAATCTCATGTTCCTATTAGCGTGACTGTAATTAAAACGTGGCTGGAGGAAAAATCTTTTATAGAACAAGAAGATGGACTAATAATACTGATTGTAGACAGACTAGGGTTTTCTTTGATAAACCCAATAAATTTAGATCAAAATTCCTTTGGAAACTGAATAAAGACCGTATGAGAATAGCCATACAATTTTTGACAGCGCATGGGACTTTTAACTCCCACTTATATAGAATAGGTTTATTGGACAACAACTTGTGCACATTCTGCGGAGCTGAGCCGGAGACTGCTCAACATTTGACAATAAACTACTTAGCCTTAAAGGACTTACGAAAGACATTCTTCGGAACTGAGACATTGGATCAAGAGAATGGAAATAAATTGAGTTTATCTAGAATTGTTGGGTTTGCGAAGTGTATTATGGAATAGAACTTTACTAGGACTTGGGGTGCTGAAAAGGCCTTTTTGGCCTACTCAGGTTTCTTTTATACCCCATCTAAACTCTTATCTATCTATCTATCTATATAGGAAATACAAGGGTACAGCAGGGTATAACCATAATCAAGAAAACATCAATGAAATATACGGTAAGATTACATCCAAAAATGGGCATTTATGGCCATAATCAACACCAAAGAACCTATAAATATGGTACAAAAATTATAGATAAACAATTACAATCATACGTCTATAATCAAGGGTACATTTTGAATATACGACGGTAATCAGGCTGCCAAATCGTATACATCCACCTATAGATACATACCAGCGCAAACAACGATTCCAGTGGTGCGTAGGTACATATTATATAGCATTCGATATGATCATGATTATACAAATCAATTAATTGTAAAGGACCTTTATGGCCAACTGACATGATATGGTACAACAATAACAATGACAAGGGTAATATAGCATATACCGATTTAAGTTCGCAAATAGAGACTTTTATGGCCAACAACAGTATGATTATAGCAATTATAATACGATAAAAGTTACGTATACCAGTGGGTGCCTTTAGGGCACTACAATCTATATATATACATATACATGGTTCTGATACTCCCACGATTATCCATTCCTGAAATGTTAATAACGATACCCATACTGATCACAAAAACTGTCGGCGGTGCAGGGCCGAAATATGACGAAAATTCCTGGTTTGTAGCGAGGTTAATGGGCGCAACAATTCCTGATTTGCGACCCTTACATATGGTCTATCCATAAGGTGACAACAGATATGATGTTATTTCGTATATATGGGAGAAGCGGCTTACATTTTCTTTATTTGGGCGAAAAGATCATAACTCGGTGTCTATCCTATATACATTTGTATATTTATGCGGGGTTTAAATTTCGTGTCCTTTTGGGTCATCCTCCGTTGAATATTCTGAGTCGGGAGACATCCGTAACTAATATCGAAAATGTCGAAACTGTGGTCAAGGATATTGGGCGTTCTATTAATGTTGGCCATTAGGCTGTGGCCAGGATTAATCTACCTCGTAACGAGCAAGTATGGATCTCTTACACTAAGTAAATCGCTTAAATCAATCGTCTCTGTTCTGTTTATTTGCCCATTCGGTATTCTGTTAAACCTCCGTATACGCCATTTTCAAAACATGCCATGCGAAGCTACTACATCTATGTAGCTTTTGTGGTAAACCTCAAAAGAGATCATATTTTGATTGCTAAATTATGCATACGAAACTCACTGAAGCTACTACACCCGTGTAGCATTTGCCGTAACCCTCAACATAAATCAGATTTTATATCAGCTAAACCATGGATACGGAAAACACCATGTAAAACTATTACGTTAGCGTTGCGTTTGCCGTAACGCTCAAAACAGACCAGATTTTAATTGATAAATTATAAAAATGGAACAAACCATTGAAGCTACTACCGTCGCGTAGGATATTGCCACGAAGCTCAAAACAGACTCAGTCTTACATGCTAATACATGCGGAACACACTATGTCAAGCTACTACGCCCGCATAGCACTCTTGCAGTAAACACGATATAACCAAATTTAAATTTATGCCGATTCTGTTCTATGCCTGCGGAACATGGACAGCGAAGTCAGCTACTCAAGATCACGAAGCAGCAGATCAACATGTTCGAGAACTTCTGTCAACGCCGGATTCTAGGCGTAACAAAGTTCGATCACATCAGGAATGAAGACCTTCGTCGAAGACTTGACCACGAAACCGAGGTGTCGACCCTGCTGAGGAGGGAGCGTTTGCAGTTGCTCGGCCATGCTTTGAGGATGTCCGACAACAGGATCCCGAAGTCACTGGCCAAAGCAACGCCCCCGGACGTCTGGACCCGACCACGCGGAAGATCTCACGAGACCTAGCGACGTCAAACAGGAAAAGATTGTCACAAGCATTTTCGATTTCGATACGTGCGCTACACCAATGGCAACAAAACCCGATGTCGCATATCGAACCAAGTACAGCGAACAGGTAAGAGTGGCGACGAGTGATCAGCAATGAGGCCCCCCACAACCGTGAGACCAGGTGACTACCAGGTGAAAAAATTTAAGCCAAATCATTTGAGGATAAGTTTTATTGGTTTGCCCAAGGGTTATGTTTCCAGAAGCGCGTAATGATAGGGCATTTTATAATTCAGTTTATACACCGTCGCTCACTTGCTTATTCCTTCGTTTTTCTGAATTACTCAAGGTTAACAAAATGTAACCTGTGTATTCTGAATAATTTTAACTTAATACTTCATATTCTACAAATAACACAAATTCATGCAGTTATATTGACTACAGACCACAGTCGGGTCGGGTCTTATCGCAGCACGACTCCAGTGATCTGGTCAAATCGAAGTACAGCTATGGAACCAAAATGTCTTCACGTCATGTTTTATCTACGCGCAGTACAAAATCTTGCACAATCCCAACATAAGACTTTCTAGATCCAGCAGTGATCAATAAGAATTCTCGCTTAATACATTGTTATAAGTATATCGCAAAACATACAGCAACGCCAACACACATTTTATACATCTTTCACTGTTTTTATTACAAACATTTTGTGCAGCGCTTTCATAACTGTGATGTTGAAAGACTGCAGTAAAGGCGAGTTGGGATGCGTCTAGGAATTGTCGGCTCGGGTCAGGTCTGAAAAATTAGACCTGACGTAATGTGTACTATTGACCATATCATTAATCTAAGGACGTAGTTTGGGACTAATCTAAGTTGGATAACAAGGCAGTAAAACGCACTTGCAAATCTGCTAACACTTTTGTTCTAATATCGGGTCCTAAATAAATTAAACGTTATTGCAAATTGACACAAATGTCACTAATCATTGAGTATGCGGCCGTTATACTTGCAACAAACATGAGGTTTAGCTTTAATCCGATGAAAATATAAAAGACAAAATTAGGTATAGCATAAAAATACTAATAATCGTTAAATAGGATAATTACCTTTCAACCCATTCACGATAGTTTGGAATGTCTCGCGCAAACAGCAACTTCGATGAAGGACTATCCTTTGTAAGCTGATGGTCTTGCGTTGAACAGGAATCCATAAGAGTCTGGGCAACTACGGAAAGACATCCTTCAATTTTTGTTGGCTTCTGGATATCAAACACGAAATGCGGATTTTTGATCAGATTTACCCAGAATCGAAGTGGAAGACTAAAACACAACAGTGATGGATATAACGTAGTTCCATTTGCTTAACATTTATTGATGCAAAGTACCATGACATGTTATGGTGATGTCGATAAAACGCCCTAATTATGATCAGCGGTTTTATCCCATAGGAATTTTATTCCAAAAGAACAATTTTTCAAAAGAATATTACAGTAAAACAATAATAAGACTGATTGTAACGATTAATATGATTTGCATAATATACAATTAATAATCTTTATAAGTATAGATGACGCAAATATAAGAATGTCTTTACATATCAAATTGTTTTGACCCCTAAGATAAATTTGAAATTTGAGGACGAATTTTTGTGGCGGGGGGCTAATGTAACGTTATAGTGCCTTAAAGAACAAATTCCCTTTTGTGAAGCTGGAGAGCGTATTAAGTCGTGAACCCCAAACACGACGGCCCGAAGCCCTTAACCTTGTTTTACATAAGAGAAGTTAGTTACCTGATTTGATATTGTCTTATGTCATGCCTATAACCGCTATACGTGATGAACTACCGTGGTAATCATTCTGGTGGGAAAATATAGGCTTTGCGTCATCTGTTTGTCATTTGTGTAATATGTATGTGTTGTGTAATCTGTTTACTTTATACAGACATTTCGCGCGTTTACGACCGCATAAGTCATGTGAAATTGTTTGTTTTGTTCATTACGTATGAATCGTGTATAATACATGTAATCGCCAAAAAATCGCAATAGTTTTGAAATCAAATTTTCCCAGCACATGAAATCAAATTTTCCCAGCACAGTAAAATAAAAATTTTAAGAACTAGAGAAATCGTGTTAAAATGGTCAGGGGGACGGTTTGCCATATATGGATTTTGATACGAAATGCTGTAAAGCACGATGTAGATTATCCATGCCAAATTTGGCCACATTTGGCCCACCCATTAAGAAGTTACAAATCTCATCCCCTCGGTCATTTCGGCAATAAGAATTTGACAGATTCTTAAAATTATAACTATAAGAGATTGTAAAACAATATATAATTTTAAAATTCGTGTGTTAGGGTTACAGTGTGTTTATTTATCGAATTTGAGTGTAACCCTTGTGTGCCTTAAGTATTAGGACTACATTAGCGCAAATAAATATGTATTTATGCTAAATTTTCTGTAAAATCTTAAAAATTGTTATGAGTTAGGTATTCGAAAATTTCATAAAAAAAGTTTCTCTAACGCAAAAATTAAAATTTATGTTAGAGTGCGAATTTTACAATTCTAAGAATTCGTAACCCAGTTGGCAGCAATTATAAAATCTAACAGGTTAGGGAGATTTTAAAGTTTGGGTTCTTAGAATCAGAGCGTCAAAAGATTATTTATAAAGGGTTGTATCGTAAGCTTAGGGTGTCAGTTCGTTAACGTAATCGGTGAATTATTGACGCTACGGGGATAGATCGGACTGCTATACTGTGTGTAATGTAAGTAATTGTTTTATGTATTTATGTTAGTGTGTATCTGGTTGTTGGTCTACTAAATTACTGAGTTACATTAGAAACAAGCTACCATGTCGTAAAATTTCGAACATACTTTAGAACTTAGTGAGGACTCTCGCGGCTACAACCCCCCAACGTCCCTCGCGGTCTTATAATTACATTATATCGTGTATTTCCTGTCTTTATAACATGCGTCGTTGTTTTTGTTGCAAATTTGTTATTTAAATATATACATAATACCAAAGCATATTTTCGCAGCCGCGCCACATTTTTTGAGTATCTGGTCATGAATAGTCGACCTAAAAGCAGTACTATTACGTTTTGTTCGCAACCGTTTTTATGAGTATTATTTCTGATGACACCTCAAAGTCGTGGGGTGCTGAAAGGCAGACCTGAGGAAGCTGCAAAATTTCTGGGAAGCACTAAAAATTCTGGGGGCCCCAATCTTCTCTGTGGAGAGACCAGATTTGGTTACCTAAAGGGGTTCCGTCATTGAAGAAATTTGAGTTTATATCCGCTTGTAGCAATAAAATTACTACTAACTACGTAATTATACATTTAATGCTTCTACCAAGCAGGTATATTCGAATCTAATTTGGTAAAACCTTTTGATTTCAAGTGCAATATTTTTTAAGTCACACACTACCACATAGTTCATGGTACTCAGCAATTAAAAAATGCAAACCCATCCTAGCAATGTAGGTAAAACAAAATAGAAAGATACTAAAATTAGACTATATTGGTGCCAAAATGGAGAATTTCGGCCTTCGGCAGCATTCCACAGTATAACGATATGCCCATTGTAGGCTTGAAACGTGACTGCCTAGCGTGTTGAATATATAGACCCCCGTAGCCTGTGGGGTACGGTTTCACCTCCCGTTTTACTATTTTGGTCTTGTGGAGCGGTCAGACCAAAAAGGTAAAATTTCCGAATTTTCACATTTTCGGTGTATTCTTTAAACTAATATCGCTGACCCGACAACAGCAAACTAAAAACTGTATGAGCAAAGTTGTAGCCCTCTGTAAAAGTAATCTGCAGGATGTTTCCATTTTTGATTTGGCGCATCTGGCAAGTGTTATGACTTAAAACATTGGGACTCCATGTGGTAACCAAAATGACAAAGTAGTAAATTAATGTCAGCTTTATCCAGTTTTTTGCCCATGTCAACTTCAGGGGCCGAGTGTTATAACGGTAGAGAAAAGAAAAGCTTAAAGCCGGTGGGTGCGAGGACGGCGGGGGAGGACTTGGGCTTTGTACATGGCTGGTATAGGGACCTAGGCTTAAGCTAAGACTAAGATTTAGTATATCGAGAGAAGACATGGCATGCATTATACTTCGGCCCTTCACATGGGAATTTTTCAGTTAAAAATTACAAGACAGCTTTGTGTTACACAGAAAGAAATTGGACAGCAATACCGTGGCCTGTGGTAGTGTATATGAGCAAACATGTATATACGCTTAGTAGGAAAAATAACAGATTTAAAAACAGTGGGGAAACTTGTGAACCTTTACAAATGAAGACATTTTACTACACTCCTAAGCAGGTGGACCTTGGGTACCTATATGGTATTAAATATATGGTAGCGTTGCACGCTCTCCAAAGTATAATCTAAGCCCATGATCTACCTTCATCCTTTCACTCATTAGAGTTTTACCGAACTCCACTTTGGCACCTGAAATCTGTTAAAATTACACGACCAGGAGTACGCTAATTCCATATTTTCCCGGCTTGAGCGTATTACAAATTTATTACGTCAGGCGGTTGTGTTCTTTTGGTCGTAAGAAATCGTAAGCATCGGGGTCTCTGTGTGCCGAGTGGATATCCCACTAGAGCGAAGTACTCAGTCTCACATTAGAACAATGCTCAATTGTTCTTACTGTGGCCGTATCATCACTGAAAAACAATGAACCAATTGTGAAGCAATTCCCTTTTGGGTGATTTAGATGGGGTATTTATGAAAAGATGGTATGGCCCTTCCCTGGTCCCCCAGCCCAAACAAGGAATAATATTACATATTTTTACCATCTGGTAATGTGTCAAAATTTTTGACGTTGTTATACTTATCCACCTAAAAAGTAAATTAGTTGAATTCTGAGATGGAGAAGCGCTAGCTTTGAAATAGAAAAATTTTCACTAGACCACACTATGGTAAAAAAGGTGAGCGTCCGTTTTTACTCTGTAAACAGGACTTCGTTATATCAACGTAAATGGTTATTGACGTATGATGGCTCATATGAAAGATACAATACTCTAGATGTGCCTTTTGGAGGTTTTATTACGATTCGACACACCCACGTCCCACCACAGGGGGCCAATGGGGTACCCAGGAGAGCATGGCTAAAATGAGCCATTTTTTAGTCATTTTTGCTCATAACTCGACAACATTTTGAATCGTTTTGATATCGAAATATGTGTCCTATGAAGCTTTGTTTATGGGTATATAAATTGTTTTGGTAGGGTCCTTATGGGGCATGGGAGACTTTAGGTTGGGTCAAATTGGGTCAAATTTCCAAAATTTTAGTCAAAGTTTCTTCGAGGGTGTAGCTATGTAACCACTCAAGCGATTTGAACGAAATTGATAGCATCTACCTGCAAGTGTCAACAGATTTGATGTAGGAACCCTGGGTCAACTGGTATTTGAGGCCAAAGATGGGCCCGACGATATATATAATCATCTGTGACATTACCACTTCTAATGGTACATTAATAGATTTGTGGCTCAAAAATAAATGGGTTTCGTGGGTGCTGATTTCAAATCTGCACTATACTTAAACATATCCCTTCGTGTAGAGGTAGTTAGATGAATGGGTGAGCCAATGCGAGTGGTGCGAAAGGGAAGAGTGTCATGCGGTACTGTAGCAAATTCTATGTTTTTGTGGTACTGTGCTTTTGTTAAAATTCTTATATAATACTTAAATTACATAGTATATTGTTGTTTCACGCAGTACTCTCAGAGGCGCAGTTAACCCTCATTAGGTGCATTATCTGTATATCTGATGTATCAGTTTATAATGCATGCATTATTGATCAGCAGATTGAGATAAATATTTTTGTTGAGTTAACATCTCTGTAGCCTAAATAGGAATATATTTTAATAAGTTGTTCCAGCTGTATGGTAACGTTACAGTCCTTTTCATTTATACGTTCATACACTTGGAATGTCGCCAAAATCAGTTTTACTGTGGTAAACTATTTAATGTCGTGTAACACCTGTATACCTTCATTTACATACCTGTTGCTTTTCAAAAACATGGACCGTTTCGCTGTCGTAAATTCCATGCTGAATGGCTTGATCATCCAAAGAATCAAACATATATTTTATGCAGTTAGGAGCGTTGTTTCGGCGATGAGCGAGTTAGAATATTGTTTTCAAAGAGATCTTCCACAATTCTTGCGATGTGCCCTGACACAGATTTTTTACAATAGAATTAAAAAAACAAGAATTTAGTCTTGTTTAATTAATCAGCCACTATTTATCAACAATCTACAAAAATGTGCGAATTTACGCGATGTTTTAGAAAAAGTCTGAAGACTTTTTTCCGAAATTAGCTTGAATATGATTATTATTGAAAGCTGTGATTTGAATCACGTGATTTTTCAATAATTTCTGTTTATGTATTCTATTGAAGTGTATTCATAGCCATTTTCAGAAGAAGTACTGTTTTTAACATTTAACTTGATGCTCCATTGAAACAGTTTGAGTCATCAAACAATTATTGTCGCAACTTACAAGTGCAATAAACAGCA